>MNCI01034627.1:1341148-1391355 GCA_015680685.1 Gnetum montanum
CAATCGTTCCATTTCTCACAAACACACGCCGCAACAGCACACACACATACTCACATTAACTACTGAGTTTATTTGGAGGTATCTGGGCCTTGGTGTTGCCAGAGACCAGCAGGCACCTAAATCCTGTTCGAGGACACTCGTTGGCGGTCGTATCCCAAATGGTCACCAACAGTTTGATTAACCTGGTTACATGCATCAAGAACAATGTGGTACGTCATTGCCATGATGAAATGAATTCGTGTACGAACACCATTGGGTGTCATCCTGCAAACACAACTCCAAGAAGACAAGAAAACCACTAGTGAATGAGTTAGCTTAACACTTTAAACATGGATGCAACCGATGGGATGGAGACACCATGTGCAACCACAGGCAAACAAAATTAAGTAGCAGCAATGTTGTCAGAGTCCAGTGATGAATTCATTGAGCAGGTTGATGAAGACATGCCATCTAATTTCAGCTACAGATTAGTAGGCCGGTGAAGAAGTTGCCTGTTTATAGTCTTGACGGACTGTCATGGATTAGTTTTACGTCATAACCCATTGAACATTGCTAGTTTAGCATCATAGCAGAGAGTGTAATGCTAGTTTATAGTCGTGGAGGACTATGGAGAGGCGAGCTAGTTTATAGTCTTAGCCAACTCTGGTAGATGAGAATGTGATAGTTTATTGTCATTCCAGATGATTTGTGGTATCAATTTTAGGTCATGATGCCAGGAACATTCTATTGTATCAGTTTACCTTCATGATGCTAGGACGAGTCTACGGTATCAGTTTATCATCATGATGCCAAGATGAGTCTGCGATATCAGTTTATCGTCATGATGCCAAGACAAGTCTGTGTTATCAGTTTATCGTCGTGATGCTAGGACAAGTCTATGGTATCAGTTTATCATCATGATGCCAAGACGATTCTATGGTATCAGTTTATCATCGTGATTCTAGGATGAGTCTGTGGTATTAGTTTATCATCGTGATGCCAGGATGAATGCATACGTTAGGCTTTATTCAGATGTAAAATGGCTTGAGGTACATGTGATTTGTTGGATGAGCAAGCTCGTTACCATCCATATCGGCTAGTTTGAACGCTTCATTTTCGTATGCTTTGGTGACCAAGTAAGGCATTTCCCAGTTGGCTAAGAATTTGTCCAAGTGTTCACGGATGGCATTAAGGACAAGGTCACCTTCCTTGATTGGGCTCTTGTGAATGTCATGTTGATGTCACCGTCGTTGTTGCTTTTGGTACCACTCGATTTGATCCAGTGTGCATGTTTGTTCCTCCTCCATCAAGTCAAGGTCAACAATGTGTGAGTCATTATTTTGACTTTAATCGAGGAGTCTGGAGAGTGTGATCCACAATGAAGGTATCTGCAACTCCAAAGGTAAAATAGCTTCTGAACCATAAACCAGACTATACGGTGTTTTACCTATGGATGTTCTGTGAATCATTCGATATGCCCATAGCACGTACACTAGCTGTTTGTGCCATCTTCTTTTGCTTTGATTAAGCATTTTCTTGAGCACCATGATGACCATTTTATTCGTGGATTCTGCTTGACCATTGCTCTAAGGATAGTATGGTGATGAAAATGAATGTTTGATGCCTAGGCTCACAAAAGGTTTTGGTTTTAACATTGCTAAATTGTGGCCCGTTATCAGTGATTATAGTCATTGGAATGTCAAAATGAGTCACAATGTTTTTAAGGATGAAGTTGCATACTTGTTTTGATGTGGTCTTCCTAGGAGGAATAGCTTCTACCCATTTTTTGACATATTCCAAGGTGGTTATAATGAAGCTATGTCCTATGGAAGATGGGGGAGTTATTGGTCCTATGATGTCTAACCCCCATTTCTGGAAAGGACATGTGATTTGAGCTATATGCAACTCGTTAGGTGGCACATGTATAAGATTACCATGTTTTTGATAGATGCTACATGTTTTGACTCTGGAGAAACAATCGTACTCCATGTGTGGCCAATAGTAGCCTAAACGTCTGATTTTGGTTGCCATTGCCTTGGGTGCTATGTGCCCTTCGCAAAGTCCTTCATGAACTTACTCCACGATGGTTTGGCCATCAATGCTACTAACGCACACTAACAAAATTCCTTCATAGGATCTATGACATAGTATGTCCCCTACTAGGGCATACTGCCGAGAGCATTTCCCTACTGCATCCTTCTAAGCATTCGTTAGATGTTGAGGTGGTTCACCATGTAGAAGGTACTTCTTTATGTCATCGTACCATTTCATGGTGTGTGTTGTGTTAACGGATGCTATGGGTAGTTCATCGGGAGCGTCAGTTATGGGCTTGGCACAACTCATTATGGAACTGGGCAACGCGTGAAACATGTTAGGTGAAATGTTTAGGGCTAATGTTGCAAGTGCATCTGCAATGGTATTGTCACTTCTAGAAACATGTTGCACATCTATGTTTATGAATTGTTTCAACAAGTGCTTAGCCAAGTCACAGTATGGTTGTAAATGTAAAGTTTTACATGTGTACACATCTATGACCTGATTAATGACCAACTGTGAGTTGCCTCTAACTACGAGCCATGTGGTTTCTGAATTTAGTGCTGCCATGAGACCTCTAAGAAGACCTTCATACTATGCTATGTTGTTAGTACAAGGAAATTTTAAATGATAAGCAAAGGGTCAGATCTTCCCAGAGGGATATGTGATAACTGTTGCAGCACTTCCTCCTTGGGAGGTCGATGCTCCATCAAAGTTTAAGATTGCGTCATAGTTATCAGGTACTATGTCTATTGTGTTTACGTTCTCATCAGGAAACTCTTGGTTGATCACTGCTTGGTCTTGGGTCGATGATGTGGTCATTTGATTAACTATAGCTTGTCCTTTAACTAATGATTGAGCTACATAGTGCAAGTCAAACTCAACAATCATCACTTTCCATCTAGCTATCTTTCTTGATTCATATATGTTGTTCATGATAGCTCTAAGCACATTATCTTTACAGATGATATTAACTTGGTTATGGAAGAGATAATGTTGCCACTTCTTTAAAGAAAAGATAAGGACAAGGCATGACCTCTCCATGTCATTGTAACGTTGTTCGTAGGCTACTAATGCATGACTCAAGTAGTAAACAGGGATTTCAGTTCCATCCTTGCGTTTCTGACAAAGCATAGATGTGATGGATGAATTAGATGTTGCAAGGTAGATGTAAAATGGTTTATTATTCTGTGGTGGATGAAATATCGATAGTTGAGCTAGTGCCATTTTGGTGTTGTCAAAGGCTTCTTGGCACTGTGGAGTCCATTTAAAATGGACATTCTTGTGTAATAAGTGCTACATAGGTCTCAACTTGTCCATCAGTTTTTCGATGAAACGTTTGACAAACTATAATCTACCTTGTAGACTGCGAAGTTCAGTAAGGTTGCTAGGTGGTTTTAGATTTGTTATTGCCTTAACCTTATCTGGATCTACTCATATCCCTATCTCAGATACAATGAATCCAAGCATTTTTCCTATTTTGACCCAAAAGACACATTTCTTTAGGTTGAGTCTAAGCTTGTATTTTAGACAACGTTTCAGTACCAAGTTGAGATCTTGTACATGTTTCTTAGTTATTTTTGATTTGACCACAATGTCATCTATATAGTCATTGAGTGAGTTAAACATGTAATCACTAAATATGAATTTCATCACTCATTGATACATAGCCCTAGGGTTCTTGAGACCGAATGACATCATCGTATAACAAAATGTACCCCATGGTGTCATAAAGGTTGTCCTGAGTTAATGTTTGGGGTTAATCCTAATCTAGTTGTATCCTAAAAAGCCATCCATAAAGGATAACAATGCATGCCCAGCGGTTGAATCAACAAGTTGATCAATGCTAGGTAGCGGGAAGTCATCTTTTATGGTTGTAACATTGAGGTCACGAAAGTCAATACATAGATGAATGCTCCCATTTTTCTTTGGGACTATAACCATGTTGAATACCCAGTCAGCGTAGTCTACAGCTCGAATGAAGCTAGCTTGATAAAGCTTCATGATCTCATTGCAAACTGCAAAAGCTACTTCAAGCTTGACCTTGCGTGCTTTTTGTTTCACTGGTCTTAGTTTTGGATCAAGTATAATGTTATGCTAGACTATTCGAGGGTCAAGCCCAGGCATGTCAATGTAAGACCAAGTGAATGCTTTCATGTTGTCTTTTAGCACTCGAGCTATGTCATTAGCAAGTTGTGGATTTAACAGAGCACTTAGTTTTAGAATTTTAACCTCGTTGTTTGACGTGGTTATGGGGGTTTCGGCTAGGGGATCTTTGGTGATGTTATTGGCTTCTAGGTTTAGAGATTTTGTCATTCCTCTAAAGCAATATAGTGTTTCCTGGGTTGATGCCACTAAATTACCGTATGTTGGTGAGTCTAAGTTAATGGACTCTAGATTGATTTCTTGTTTAATTGCTCCATGTGGTCCATTGATAGACAACGGTATGAAGAGTTGGTTACTATCCATGTGTTTGCTTCTGCCAATGAAACAGGAAGCTATGTCAGCAAGGGTGAGTTTTCCCTTTTCTTAAGAAATTGATTTTATATTTAAATGTAACCAATGGTACTCCAAGGGTATTTTACCGTCATGCCTGGATGTATGGAAGTTTAAGGCTGTACCAAGCTAGGGGTGGCAGTTTAAGGTCATACCAGGCCATGAGTGGTAGTTTAAGGCCATATCGGGCCATGTGTGGCAATTTAAGGTCATACCAGGCCAGGGGTGGAAGTTTAAGGCTGTACCGGTCCATGTGTGGTAGTTTAAGGCCGTACTGGGCCATGTATGTGTACAAGAATTTAAAAGATTTTTTTTATATTTTATTTTTAAATATATTTTTTGTTTTTAAAAATTTATGATTTGGGCATTGGTAAAAGAAAAAAGGGGTCAAAGTAATCAAAATAACACAGAATAACATTATGTATTTTACTTTATTTTTAGAAACCTTTACATTTTGGTGTTGCCCAAAGGGGTTAGCGTAATCAAAAGTAGATATTTTATTTTATTTTGTAATTTTTTTATATTATTTTAAAGCATGAGTATTGAAAACGATGAGCAGCGTGAGCTCCCCCACCAATCAGCGTGAGTGTTCCAGGACAATAGGCAGCATGAGTAAAGGGTCAAAGTCAGCGTGAGTGAATGCAGGGAAATAGGCAGCGTGAGTAAAACGCCAAAATCAACGTGAGTGAATACAGGGCAATAGGCTTCCAGTATTAGTATGAGTAAATGGCCATTTTACTGTACATTACCCTAACGTTTTACCATCCGGTGAGTGCATGGTCCATCAGTGTTGAGTTTACTTTGTTATATTTACTATACCTTGCGAGTGCCTAACTTCGGTATGCAGCGTGAGTGTGAGTTGTTGCTCTCATTTCTATTGTAGCATGAGTTTCTGGGTTGTGGAAGAGAAGAATGATGTAGAAAGCTGTAAAGCAGTGAAGGGGCACCAAAGAAACTCTTTTACAAAGCACGCAAATTTTATTTGTTGTTCTTATTCCAATACATGTTGATGATCAGTTTAACTTTTTCCCTAATTCTATAACAGCGACTCTATGAGGACAAGGTTTAGTTTGGAGAGCTACTCAATGTGATGGGTGGAAGTCACAAAACCAGGCATCTAGAACATGCGTATCTTAGGGATTCAAAAATGAAGACACAGATGGGTGCACAATACAATTGTCGGTATGCTCTAGTGAGACAATCAAGCAACTGCAAGAGAATGTGCCCTCTACTCCTTGTCTAGTATAGGACAGCATCTGCAACTTCTAGGCCCAGGTGAACCTCGTCCAAATATCTATCAGAGGCCTTTGTTTCTTTAGGTTGGGTTGTTAAGGTGAACCACAAAGCACAGAAACTGCAAAACCTTTGTTTTTTCAGGCATAAAATCTTATCATTGACCTAGAAATACATTTTCTGAAAACATAGAAACTAAACCGAGTTTTTTGAAAAACCTAAACAAAAACTCATGGAGTGGAGAGCAGCCAACCAAATCATCTTAGAGACCATCCACATAGACCACAGAAGCTACCTTTAACAAAGTTACTTCTGTAGCTCAAGCTCCGTATTGAGATTTTCTAAATTTGTAAAAATCTAAAGCAAACTACCCTCTAATAAAAATCCACTGTAAAACATTTAGAATTATTTTCATCTTTGACAATGAAAGATGATTTTAGGATGTTTTCATTGTACTGATTTTTGACGATGAAAGATAGTCTTAGGAAGGTTTCATTATGCTGATGATGCAACAATTTTTGGGTTGTGAGACACTAGCACAGTTTGCTGTGGAGGCTTCTTTTGGTTTGGGAGATGCAGGCCCTACATGCCCAAGATATTCTATTATCGGAGAAACACAGGAAACGTGCATAGCCGTGTTTTAAAATTTGGCCGCAAACATTGGCCCTATACCTTAGGTGCCGAATAATAATTATTAGGCAACATTATGGTTCCGCATCAAAGCCGATATCGAAAATCGATAAATTGGCCATCTTTATGGCTGTGAGTATTGACAACATGAGCTATTGTAAAACTCTATCAGCGTGAGTTAGGCCTCTTACTTGGCAGCATGGGCTATTGAACCGAAATCAGCCTGACTTAGGCCTCTAATTTGGGCAGCTTGAGCGGTGGTATTGCTGTTGATACCCAGCGTGAGTGTTTTCCTCCATACTCGCAGTGTAAATCATTTTTTATTTGGTGGCAATGTATTTTGGTGCAAAAATTAAGAGTGAATTACTCCCCTAAGTTGTAGCATGAGCATACCTTAGTATTGGCATGAATAGCACATGTGGGCGTCCGTGTTCGTGGGCATAGCGTGAGTTGTGTTTTAAAGCACTATCATGAATTATTTGCATTTTATCTTAAGTTATTGCAGTGTGAGTTTCTCCTTTCCGCAGCATGAGTCACTTCTCCAGCATCTAAGATAATGTGGACTAACTACTATTTTATCTATGGTTGTAATATAAACTATTAATCATAATTTTTGCAAACGTTATCATTTTGATGTTGGTATTACCTAACGAATTTCCATGTTCTCCATTAAGGATTAAACGCACCAAACGAATACTAGAGTTCTTGTCCCATGGGACATACAAATTTTGTAGTTATTCATTTTATTATTATTTCTCTTGCAAGTTCTCTCTTTTATATTTATGTTTTTTTTTATGGTTACTTTCATTTGTGTATTTTATAAATTTTAACTTACTTACCTAGGATTTTATTTTGGTGCAAGGGCATGTTGATGATGAGGCTGGCCCCAGTGGAGTAGGACTTGATGATGCAAATGAGTTTGGGGATCAAGCCCCTCCTAGTGTTGATGTTTAATTTAACTTGTTATTGTTGTGAGCTTAGTTGAAATTTTGTGGATTGTATGAAAGCAAATGTATGATACAATGTTAACATTTATCCATTTATACATTTTTTGTTGTTTTTATGTTATTCAAGTTTTTTTTTATTTTATGTTTTGTCCAAACTTTTGATAAACACAAGTGTAAACGCAAAATTTATATATATATATATATTATTTTTATTCTTTGTTTTTCTGTTTTAACTATTTGTAAATATAAGTGTGAATGTAACTGAAATGATAACAGTGTAGAAGAAATGTAAGGGAAATAATAATTTGTAGAGCAAGGATGTAACTATGCATGCAAACAAAGAATGTAATGTTAAAGAAATGGAAACGTAACTTGTTCTAGTTTAAGGCCATTTTGGGCCATGCTTGTCAATTTTAGAGTCATGACAGGTTTTAGCCATGGCATCCTAGTTTAAGGCCATTTCAGGCCACAAGAAAACAAGAGAGATTTAAACTCTTTCAGTGGGTATTAAAATGAACCAGCCATTTCTTACCATGGCTAGGTTTATGTTGTTGCGGACATGGTGGTATTTTAACGTTTTTTCGGACGTGTAGTAGTTTAACATCATTTCAGACGATTGGTAGTTTAACGTCATTTTGGATGGGTAGTAGTTTAATGTCATTTCAGACAATTGGTAGTTTAACATCATTTTAGATGAGTAGTAGTTTAATGTCATTTCAGACATGTAGTATTTTAACATCATTTCAGACAAGTAGTAATTTAACGTTATTTTGGATGTATATTAGTTTAACGTCATTTTGGATGAGTTGTAGTTTAACGTCATTTCGAACGAGTAGTAGTTTAACGTCATTTCGGACTAATGGTAGTTTAATGGTTGAGTAGCTTCTTTAATTTTTGAAAATTTACGTGGTGTGTTGGTGTAGGGCATGTTGGTGAAATCGTATATTTAGCGTCTCCTTCGCTAATTATGTTAAACGGTAATTCTGACCATGAGACGTCTAGGGGAATAACTCCTATGTCAGCATGCTCTAATGTTTCCACATTTTGTAATGTTTGCATATCTTTTGGGGAATCACGGTTTGGATATTGGTTATCATTTTGGTTGTCAATGGGTGTGGCGTCCTGTTTAAGCTCGAGAGTAATGTCATCTTGTTTAGTCTCATCAAATTTGACCACTGAGCCTTGGTTTGTACCTACGTGTTCAGAGGTGTTGGATGTAGCCACATCAGTGTGTATAATTATTTCACTACCCTCATACGGTAGGTGAATCTCTTGGTGGATGGATGAGGATACTTCTTTTAATTGGGCTAACCATGGTTGTCCCAATATCAAGTTAAATCTAGGCATCTTGTCTACAACTACAACTTCAGCTGACATGGGGAACTAGTCCCCTACTATGAAATCCAAAGTTAGTGTTCCTTTGACAATACATGTGATCCACTGAACGATTTCAGGAATGTCTTGGAAGTTGGTTTGATTTGTTCAGTTAGCCCTAACTGTTTGATGATGGGGTATGGTACTACATTCGTGGCTGCTCCATCATCTACGTGCACCCTATGTATTTTACTTGTATAGTTATGAACATGGATGCAGTGGTGACTTTTCCTTTTTTTTCATCTATTTTTATATTATCCGTGTTGTAGCTTAGTGATGTAGCTCTTGATCCTTGATATGGGGACATTACCGCATGAATGGAAGGTTCATTTGCAGGAAAGTCTTTGCTAACTGGGATTGATGTTAACATGCATACTAAGGCTTCACGATGAACTTGAGAAGTCATCATTCGGTCATATAAGCTTAAAGATGTGTTTTTTTGTTTAAGTGCCTGTGTGACCTGAGTTAGGGCACTGGCCAAGTCTTTACTATTTGGTATGCTCTTACTGGTTGAGACTTGGTCCATTGGACCCAACAGTTGTATCTCTTGTGGAGTGGTTTTCGTGTGGTCTAATGTGACGATTGGGTTTGATGTATCTGGCATTCTTGATTTTTTTGCTTTCGTGACTTATGCTCGGCTTGCCAATTTTCGGAGCCATAGGTACAACATTTAAGGGAGTTGGTTTCAGTGGCCCTAGTTCAAGACTTTGACGTTCTTTTTCCAACCATTCCCTAGTAAGTCTATCGATGAGTCGTTCTAATGAAGGTCATGGAGGAACCGTTGGAGCTTGAACATCGGGTTATTTTGGAACTCGGATTATGAATGGAGCGGGTCAGAGTTGCGGTTGAACATTTGGAGATGGTTGTGTGTAAGGGTGTTTAGGCACGCTGATGACGAATGAGGTCAGTTTGGTTTACAGTTGAGGAGTAGGAGTTTGAAGATTACGGTGTTTGGGTACCCTGATTACGAAGGTAATTGGTCAATTTTGTGATTGTACCTCTGTGGTTGCAACCACGGGTGGCACTCGGACCACAAAGGGAGTGGGCCGGGTAGGCGGTTGAACATTTGCGGTTGCATTGGCAGGGGGTACACGAATGATAAATGGTTTTTGAGGTGTAGGTGGATTGTATGTGGGATACGAAGATTGTGGGGATGATGTTGACGCTGTAGGAGGAACATGAATCATGAAAGGTTTTCTGGGCATTCGTTGCTCATTTCCAACATGGATCATGTTAATAACGTAAGGAGCTTCCTTAGTATTAAGGGGATCTTTGTACATGTTCATAGATTGATTCTGTGGTTTAATAAGGTTGACATCATCAAATGTTATTTCACATCTATCAATCATACGTTGTATGTCTTTTTTGAGGGTGAAACAATAATTAGTACCATGCCCATTCCGTTGATGGTACTCGCAAAATCGATCTAGTCTAAAGCCTCTTGGAATGGGAGGCTCATTTGAAGTTGCCAAGCTTGCGTTTTTGACCAATTCATAGAATCGGTCGTGTCTATGGGCTGCCGCTGGAGAGAACTGCTTGTGTTTAATGACCTTAGCCTTCAAAAGTTGATCTAACAACTGGGAAGGCTTCATGGGGAGCGGTGTGTATTGAGTAGGGTCTTTCCTCTCAAACGTGCATGCATGACCCATGTTACTAGCTTGCATGGTAGATGATTCAGGCGTGTGTGTAGGAGCGATTCTCTCATAGTTAATGGGAGTAGTAGGTGGTCTGCCTTGTTGTCCCAAGTTGGTAGGTTGAGTCTCCGCTACTGCTGCTACTGTTGCTTTATCCTTTTCTTTATCCTTTTTAGTGTGTTGATTTTTGAAGGTTGAGTAAGCAGGGTCATGGCTATTTTGGGCTACCTATTCTATGTTTTTAATCTGTACAAAAGCTTGGCTTAGAGTGCATGCATTTAAATAGTATAGTTTTGATTTGACAAAATCATTCATGGCTCCTTTAAGAATCAGAAGAAGGTATGTTTCTGGGATCAACTCATGAAGTCCATTGAGTGCGGCACACCATCTTTGGATAAATTTTTGTACAGGTTCAAGTAGTGCTTATTTTACCTGTATCAAATTGTCCAAGGTTGTTTCAGGTTTTAGGTTGTATTTAAACCAAGTAACGAATTGGTGTAAGAGATCCTCCAAAGAGGATATGGAGTTATGAGGCAAGACTCGGTACCAGTCTAATGCTATGCCAGTGAGGGACATGGTGAACACACGCAAGATTGCATGGGGCCAAGCTTGAAGCAATAGGCATTCTATTCTAAATGTGACTAGATGGGCATTGGGGTCTCCTTCCCTGTTGTATTTGGTTAGTTGAATCAAAGAAACTCCTTTGGGCAGGGTTAATGGTGGTATCGAAGAGTTGATAGGATCTTCTTGGTAGAAGTCTAATACTTTAAGCTCTTCATTGTTAGCAGTTTTGAGGTGTTCTACCTCGTTAGTGAGCTCTTGCATCATCTTTTTTGCTTTGGCCCATTCTTGGACACTTGGTGGAGTAGTATGTTGGCTAGTTTGAGTGCCATACAAATTAGACTACTATGTAGTGGGCAGGAAAGAAGAAAGTTGAGTGGTAGAAGGTTGCACTTGTGGAATATTTACAGTGGGTGCTACTAAGGACAACATACCGTAACATTGCTATTGTTGTTGGGTGGCAAGGGGGGCATTGGCCAATTGTGGATTGTGAAGGGAAGCTTTGTACCTGGTGTTCTACTAGAGGAGCTAAGGGTGTGGTATGAACCTGTACTCGTGGGATAAAGTGTGTAGATGTGGAAGCGGGTATCATAGATGGCATCCCAATTACTTGGGGTGGGAAAGTCACTCCTACATTAGTTTGAGAGGGGGGTTGTTGGGGTTTTAAGTGTAGGATAGGGGATAATGTGGTGACCATAGGAATAGTGGGGATGGGTACATTGAATTGAGTATTGATCATAGGGAGAGTGGGAATAAGAGTGGGTGCTTCCTATTGGGGCACATGTGCTTGAGTGCTTTTAACTATATGAAGAGACATGGTCTCTCCCGTGAACAGGTGAAATAATGGATTCACATAAGTATGTAGACTAAGAGTATGGTATGAATCCCTGTGTTCGGATTGAGCCACGAAATTTTCTTCCTCATCTCCATTTTGAGATTCTACGGCTGGTGGACGTGAGGTTTGGTTCCTAGCCATGAGGAGTTATGATAGGAGTTCATGGTGGGATTCAGTGAGTGGGATGACATCATAGGTGATGGGAATGAAGTCATAACCTCCTTTGTGAATTAACTCATAGTGTCTCTTTGCTTCCAGCTTGGCTCGGTCAACATCCAGGTTAGTTTGGATTTTAACATAAATAAAATTATATTATTCAGGTGTTAAGATGGTGAACGTGGGATCCATACCTTGTAGTCTTAGTGATCGGTGAGATGGCCTCTGAGGATTCATTGTGCCAAGGGTGACCATGGACTCAGCAGCAGTGATAGGGCCCGAGATTGTGGTACCAAAGTTGGTAACAGGCATGATGGTGGTGTTGGTGTGAACAGGGTCCATTGCCAAAGTGTCTAGATGTAATAGCGTAAGCGAAAGAAAATATATGGCTAAGTGTTGAAGAGAGAAAATATGGCTAATTGTTGAAGAATGTACAACAGTGTTTCAATTGTAGCATGAGCAATTGCAGCATGAGCAAATTGCAGTGTGAGCAAACTACAGCGTGAGCAAACTGCAGCATGAGAAAACTGTAGCATGAGCAAACTGCAGTGTGAGCAAACTATAGCGTGAGCAAACTACAGCGTGAGTAAACTATCGCATGAGTAAACTATAGCATGAGCAATTGCAGCGTGAGCAACTGCGGCATGAGCAAACATGAGCAAAGTATAGCATGAGAAAATTGCAGCATGAGCAAACTGCAGCATGAGTAAACTGCCGCATGAGTAAACTGCAGTGTGAGCAACTGCAACATGAGCAACTACAGCATGAGCAAACTATAGTGTGAGCAAACTATAGCGTAAGTAAAGTATAGCATGAGTAAACTACAGCGTCTGAAGCTAAGGCACGCTGTCTTGACTGGATAACAAAATTTATCAGTAGCAAACAATGCTTGAACGCTAGGAACAAGGTAGCGTAATAACTCTAACAATCACAGCAGCATGTGAACACTCGATCTGGGATGCTAAGAGGTGGATCTAATAGAGAAATGGTCCTCCTTCTAGCGTGATTTTACTATACCATCCGAAATCGTCAGTGAGAGGCTGAAATGAATGAACACCGAGAGATCTACAGATGAAACAGTAAGATCCTACCTTCACCTGAGGGCAAGCTGGAAATCAACGGAGGTAGGGTGCCTTGAATGGTCTACACGGGGATCAAACGAGGACTTCCCCAAATGTACGCAATCGTGGTACGTTGGGTTATACGTAAACAAATGCAAAACTGAATGTAAATGAATGAAAATGAATGTAAACTGTTTAAATGATAAATAATGAAAACAACAGCAAAAAAATGTGAATAGGAACAATAATGTAAATTGTAAGAATCTAGGAAATAATGCAAACTATTTGTATTGATAAAAAATTAGAATATGCACCAGTAAAAATGCAGTTGTAGATTGGTTGCAAGGCGGACGTTTAGCCTCGATGGATGAGAGTAGGTGCTGGGAAGATGCAGGTTTTGGATTGCAAGTGTACAACGTCCAGTTTGTATGAAGTCCAACATATCATATTGATGCCTAGATCTCCTAAGTGTCCCAGATTCCAATTTTTTTGAATGTTCATCTAGTGGAAAAATAGGAGATTTATAGGATTTTAGGTGCAAGATTTGGATCTAGGAGAAGATTAATGGCTGCGGGGTGAGAAAACTTCAGATCGGGTGATAGGTGTGTGCGTTGACCGGATGCATGAAATGTGACAATGTACAACGTGTAGCATGACCCAGATCTCTTACACTGATGTGTGTAATCCACAGCATAAGAGCTTGATACGCTGACAAATGAAAATTGTAGAAAGAATGTTAAAGTACAAGAGTGGATCTAGATGTCTGGCCTCTGGATCTGCAGATCTGTGATATTTTTGCTCTGCCAAGGCCTCTAGCGTGCATGGATCTGGCTTTGATGTGTGCACAGCTTGTTTCGGAGTCAGTGTCTGGCATCCAGCATCTAGCATCCAGGGTGTCAGCATGACCACCATCCCAGGGTGTCAATGTGACCATCGTCCTAGGGTGTCAGCATGACCACCATCCTAGGGTGTCAGCGTGACCACCATCCCAGGGTGTCAGCATGACCACCATCCTAGGGTGTCAACGTGACCATCAAGGTGTCCAATGTTTATGATGCATTTTGAGCCAATTTTGACTTGTTAGACCTATTTTTAAAGTGGACCTGCATGCCATGGATCATGAGGGTTCTTCTTGTCAATTTTGAGCTCATTCAAAGGCTATTTTGGCTCTCTTTCGGATGGTGATGCTGATCCTTACACTGCTGGAAGCATGTCAACATGACTAACAGCGAATGACCTAAAAACATTGCATTTTGAACCCATTTTTGACTGTGAGACCCATTTTTAGAGTGGATTTACATGCCATGGATCATGAGGGTTCTGTTTGTCAAGTTTAAGCTCATTCGGAGGATGTTTTGGCTTTGTTTCAGTTGGTAACGCTGATCCTTACGCTGTTGGAAGCATGTCAGCGTGACTAATAGTGAATGACCTGAAAATAGTGTATTTTGAACCCATTTTTGACTTGTGAGACCCATTTTCAGAGTGGAACTACATGCCATGGGTCATGAGGGTTCTGTGTGCCAATTTTTGGCTGATTTGAATGTTGTTTTGGCCCTATTTTGGTTGGTGACGCTGAGCCTTACGCTGAGTAGTGTAAGAAAATGTAGCCAAATTATACTTGGCCAAAACCAAGCATTTTGAGCTTGAAACTTTTGATTCTAAATGCTGGAAATTGATGCAACTGCCCGTGGGCCCTGGGGGGACCTTTCCTATTGAATTATGAACCATCAGGGGCTATTTTGGAGGCCTCCAAGTTTGGTCATGTTGTACTCATGCTTGGGTAGCCGCATGACTTAGCTTGAATCTTATTTGAAAGTGCTAGGCCAAAATTTTTGTGGTGTTTTTAGGGATTGCAACCAAAAATTTTTCAATCATGATTAGTTTGAAGGGTTCTACCCACTCCTCATCCAGCCAACCCTTCCCTTTGCACTGATCGTAGGGAACATGATACGTACCTAGGTAGGTGTGGTATTCTCCCTCGCACTGACCGATAACACCCGCCCATAGGTTCTTAGTAGAAGAGAAATCCTGTAGGACTAGCTATGCTATAGTCAGTAGACCTAGTTGGTCGTGAACCCCATCATTTTTTATGAAGAACCTTGTAGCAAACACATACTATTAGCATTCGGTCAATATGGCCAACCTCGCACAACATAGTGAAGCAAGGTTGCAAAACTCACTCGCCAGCACAATAGACAGTTCTCTATGGGTTATGGAATCATGTTGCCATGTAATGTGCAAGGAACAATGTGTTGAAATGGTGGTAGTAGCTATATTCAGGCATGTCCCAGATCTAGGTTAAATGCCTTAACCATGTTGAGCGTTGACTGGATCCCTCTCCTTGCCTGCTCATGATTGCCTCATCGGTCAAAAACCTCAGAATGCCCTAACTTGCCCCAAGGAATATGGCTTCTATTATGTTAGCTACCTCCCCCTCCTCTAGGGAGGAGCAAATGATCATGCTGAAGTATTCAAGGAGGAATTTTAGGAAGTCTCGTGCCCCTTTCCTGAACCAGACTCCTCTCTCTCCCATACGTATCTGGGGAGGAGGAGCATTGGCCACAAGTCTGCTTACATGACACATGACCCCTCTAATCTCTAAAACAATCAAGATTGGCCTTATCCCCACCCTGCACAATGCAACTTGTGAATGTTAGCATCATGTCTAAGAGCAATGTGCATGCAACATAGCAATACCTGGCAGTTCATACATATAGCATAGCATAACCCCCTTTCCACACCTAACATAGCAAGAACATGAAAGTAGTAGCATAGCAAAAAAAACCTATCGTAGCAACAGAGCAATTAATCCTAAGAGGATGATTAACAATACGCTTAACCAAATACATGTCACATTATTACATCATGCATGGCCCGACCTTCCCGAAGGTCCTACGCCACACCTTTCGAAGGGGAAGTAATTTAAACTACGCAAACCCCTACGGTTGTGATAACTGCAGCGATGGCGATTTAAGCAACCTTGCATAAAATGGTGCAGAATGTCCATTCATCCACTGCGGCTGAAACAGAAATAGCGGCGATGCAAAGGCCAAAGCAACACAATGACAAAAAACACAAAAAACTAAGGCTAGGATGCAAAACAAAAGTAGAGAATAATAGCAGCCTACCAGGTCAATGACGTGTCCTTCCACACCACGATGCATGCTTGCGTCACTTACCCTAGGGTCAGCTTCACCTCTTTGACCTTTGCAAGCACCAAATTCGTGTATTCCTTCTTCGAAGCCATTACCTTGCTTACAGACTTTTCCTCGTCATTGTGCAGAAAATCGCTTTGCTTGCTTTGCTCAATCACTCCATGCTCCAAAATCACCTTACACTCTGGATATGGACTCTATGCTCTTATGGTAAGAATGGAAAGCTTACCAAGGTTTAATCCCTATTTATAACTATAATGGTGAAAAAGGGAAATTTGTTGCTCTCTCTTTCCATTTAATGCAGAGTGTGCCGTACAACATAGCATGCTTGCCACAACATCATAACATTGTTAGCATTAAAACCTTGACACGCTTTGCTTTCCAAATATATATATATATATACATTTTCAATTGCCATGGTCTGGAAAGACCTTAAACTAGCAATCGTAGCATAGTTGCGCTTTCACCAGTCTGGAAAGACCTTAAATTAGCATTTTTCTTTAGCGTAGCGTTCCACTCTAGTTAACGGTTCGAGAAGATGTTAAACTAGCAAACCCCAGCGCAGTTGTAACTTTCGTAGTCTAAAAAGATCCTAAAACTAGCATGTTTCGGTCTGATATATGTTCGCAGTATACAATGACACTAAACTTGCAATTTCAAGTTCTCGCATTGGCAGTTTGACATTTTCTTTTCTCAACAGCATCACATTTTTGCACCGATGGTCTTACATTTCCTATCTTAGTAGCTCTACATTAGCAGTTTGACATAATGGTCTACCATGAATTTAAAGTGACAAAAATTTCAATCTTTACATTATGCATCTCATCATTGCTTCGCAAATTTTTGTTACACACAATTGCTACCAACAGGTGCCTCTCAATGAGGCTTTCATTTAATTTTTGCAAGTTAAGCAGAAATGGAAATCCATCGTGATCTCTTGTCATCTTTATCCCTAATAGGTCCACATGGTAAGCTCGCAAGACAGTTGAACCTAGACCTAATCGACTGGGGATAAACCACAGCTAACACCAAAGTGTCTTTAGAAGCATCCCTAGACTGGCCTGAGCATCTAGTCTGAACCCTATATTTGGAGGCCAGGGACATAACTAAAGAGCCTCTCGTCAAAACATCTATGACCACATCCAAAGGGGAGGTAAAGACGTTAAAGCTTAGCTCCCTCCTCAATGCATAGATGCATGAAAGAGTAGCCAAAATTCTGCAAGACAACATCAAAGTCTTCACGTGGTCCTACAGTGACATGTTGGGTTTAGACCCGCGGCTGATACAACACAGCATTGTCCTAGATCCATGCATGAAGGCAGTCAAGCAGAAGGCTTGTAAAGTTAAATCAAACATCACACTAGCTGTAAGGGATGAAATCACCAAGCTATACCAAGCTGGTTTCATCGGTGCAGTTGATTACTCAGTATGGGTGTCCAACATCGTTGTGGTTTCCTAAAAAATAAGAGGAATATGAATCTGCATAGACTTCTGGGATCTGAATAAAGTGATGATCAAAGATGACTTCCCACTTCCTAGCATCGATCAACTCATCGACACTATGGCTAGTCATGCTCTGTTATCCTTCATGGATGGCTTTTCAGGCTACAACCAAATTCGCATCAACCCAGAGCATCAGCTAACGACAACCTTCATGACCCCATGGGGGACATTCTATTATAGCATGATGCCTTTCAGGCTCAAGAATGCTAGATCAACCTACCAACAAGCCATGACTTACATCTTTAGCGATTACATCCTAGAAACACTAAATGACTATGTGGACGATATAGTGGTCATGTCCAAGGAGGTAGCCGATCACCCACGTGACCTAGGAGTAGTCCTTAAGTGCTGTCAAATGCATGATTTGCGCCTTAACCCTAAAAAATGTGTCTTCGGTGTGAAAACTAGATGCATGTTAGGATTTTTGGTATCAGAGGCCAGAATAAGGATGGATCCTGACAAAGTCAAGGCCATCGTCAACCTGGCATCTCCTACAAAGCTCAAGGAGTTACGTGGCTTGCAAGGTAGGGTACAGTTCATCAGAAGGTTCATAGCAAGGTTGATTGACAAGTTACACCCCATGAAACATCTTCTAAAGAAATGGTTTGACTTCAAGTGGACAACCTAGTGTCAAAAAGCCTTTGATGACTTGAATAAAGAGCTCTCACACCTCCCAACTATGCATTTGCCACAAATGGATAAGCCTTTCTTCATCTACCTCACCACCTCCAACACATCTATCATGGCACTATTATGTCAGAAACGAAACAATGGATCTAAGATACGAGTGTACTATTTGAGTCATGCACTAATAGCACATGAGGTGAAATACAACGAAGTGGAGAGGAATTGCCTTGCCTTAGTATTTACACTAAAATGGTGGAGACACTACCTGTTTCGCAGCACGATCAACATCATTTGCAAAAGCAACATACTCCGGGCTATCACTAACAACCTGTATGAAAGTAATAACCATGGATTTTGACCTACACTATGTAAGACAATCATCGACTAAGGATCAAGCCATAGCAACGCAACTCACGACCTCACCCATTGACGACCACGCGACCATAGATCCCGAATTCCTAGACGAACATGTTGGCATTATCAAAATCATCCCTTCACACCTAGAAGCTACTCTAAACTTTGAAAGTGCTTCAACCATGTGAGGAGGTAGTGCAGCTACCATCATTTCATTCCCCTCTAGGGAAATTCACCCGTTTGCTTATCGTTTTACGTTACCATGCACCAACAATATGGTGGAGTATGAGGGGCTACTCAGAGGCCTCTTTGCTGCCCAAACACTATGCATACAACACTTAGCAATCTGTGGTGACTCACAACTAGTTATGAATCAAATCACCGGGGTCTATGCCTGCAAAGCTACGCACTTGCAATCCTACTGTGACCTAGCAAAAAGCCTACTTAAGCAATTTGCAACCACCGATGTGCAACATATGCCATGAAATGAAAACACCATGGCAGATGCCTTAGCAAACCTTGCATTAAACATTCCACCACACTCGTTTGCAAGTCTACCGACTTCGATTGATGAATGTATCGAGCCTATCACACAAGTAGGACACGTGGCCTCTGTTAGTGCTGTGGATACCCAGTAGTGGTATGTGAACATTAAAGCCTACCTGCAACATGGTGAAGCCCCAAGTGGACTAACATCTGCTTAGAGAGATGCAATCCAAAAGCGTTCCGGGAAATATATGCTCATGGGGAATAATGCCCTGTGCCAACGTTCTTACGATGGGATATTACTGGCATGCGTGGGTGGAGAGAAGGCATAGAAGGTAGTTAATGAAGTGCATGAGGGGCTGTGTGGTAGACATATAGCACCTAGGGCTATGGCTGCAAAAATTAGATGCCTAGGGTACTATTGGAACCACATGGAACGTGATTGTTTGTCGAAGGTCAAGACATGTGACACGTGCCAGAGATACAAAAATCTCATACACGTTTCACCTACAGACTTACATCCAACACAAATCACATGGCCTTTTCAATGATGGGGACTAGACCTCATAGGACCTATCATGCCCAAATCCTTTGTAGGGCATAGCTTTATTACCACCACCACTGAGTATTTTACTAAGTGGGTGGAATCCATTCCCTTGAGGAAAACAACATCTCAGCAAATCTACCATTTCATCCTTGATAACATCGTAACAAGGTTTGGACTTCCAATGATTATTGTGACCAACAATGGGCCACAGTTCAGTAGTACAGAAACCCAAACCTTCTGTAGCAATCTAGGCATTAAGCAATCATTCTCCTTGTCATACTATCTGTAGGGGAATGGGTAGGCAGAGGCTACAATTAAGTCCATCATCAACTTGCTGAAGTAGATGCTTGGCAACAACAAGAGACGGTAGCACGAGAAAATCCTCTACATTCTTTGGGCCTACAGAATGATGTGTAGAACCACAACAAGTAAGATTCCTTACAGCCTTGTTTATGGATCCGAAGCTATGGTGCCTCTTGAGTTGTAGGTACCATCACTCCAGATGATCCTCATGGATGTCATGAGTGAAGCCCAAAATAATGAGTCACAAACCGTCATCCTCGACTTGGTGGAGGAGGAACATGCATGGACACTGAGTCACATAGAGCGATACCAGAGTAAGAAAAAATAAAAGCACCATGTAGACCTACATCAATGGCTAGTGCATAATGGAGACCTCGTCCTCAAGGTCGTCTGTGAGCATGTGAGAAAATTCTCAGTCAACTGGGAAGGCCCTTACATGATTACCAAAGCCTTTAGGAATGGAGCCTTCAAACTGGCAGACATGGAAAAAAATGAGCTCTCCAACCTGGTGAATCACTCATACCTCAAGCATGCATCTATGCCAAGTACACATCAAATGAGCATGCACAGTGTCGATGTGTGGGTGGGACATCGCAGCTCTAGAGTGCAGTTCATGATGCAATGGGGACATGGTCTAGAATTCCTATGACACCACTACCCTTGGAATCATGCTGATCCTTCAGAGATGTTGTATGGCATTACACTGGCCCTCCAGACCTACCATTTCCATGGCCCGCCACCCTGACAGTAGTTCCTTGGCTAGTTCCCGCAGCTAGAGTTCCAGCAGTATTGTGGCCTAGCCACAATATTGTTACTCTCCAGCCCCCTGCCAACGCCTCGGCTTGCATGATGTTTAGCTATGTGGTAGCTAATCCCATAGTTGAACTGAGAATGCATGCCTTTGTTAGGGATTCTAGAGCATCCGCACACAACAACTCCTGGCACCTCTGAGGCCAGCTCCTCCATGCTGGTGCTGCCAAGGCCAGTGCTGGCCTTCCTGCTTTAGACATCGTGCACTAGCACAAGTGTCCAAGAGCTTCAACAATGTCTACAACAAGTAAAACTCCTATCCTCACTTTGCATCTTGCCCCCTATCATGCTTACAGGGTGTGGCCAGGAGAACACCCAAGCCTCAGCAGCGAATGCTATGGCATCATGAAGCGACTACCTCGACCAGCTCAGCTACTTCAGAGTGCAAATTCCATGATGTGTGTAGCACAACTCACTACATGGAAAGCATCTGTAGATAGGTCAAAACCCTTCACAGATGTAACACAACTCATCTTGCAAAGGAAACACCTATCCTACAAGAGGTTGAAGAACAATGCTAGTCAAAGATGAAAACGCGAACGAGTCCCTCATGAGCACTCCGACAAGGGACTCTACTAAACATCATCTTTGCTCTCTACCTTAACCTCTATAAAACCAATGCAACACTCTCAAGTGCATCCAAGCGAAGTCCCGATAATCACCAAGCAGCAACCTTAATGTTGTTTCTTCTGTGGTGTTTCGTTTTCTTTGTTAACGTCTCTTGAGCCCGTCCTCCAGATGTTGACAAAGAGGGGCCAATGAAACACCCCAAAATTCAAAGATATTCTTGCTTCACCAGGCCTTCATAATTCACGTAGCATTATGCTAGTTCTTCAGAAGATGGATGCTCTAATTTTTAGACTATCTGCTTCATCAAGTTTTCTAAGCTAAGAAGTTTTGCTACACTACGCTATGCCATGTAGCATAGCAAACTTCAGAAGATGCTTGCAGAAGCATAGTGCTACATTATGCCACATAGCATAGCACAATGTGGAAAAATATGGATGACCAGTCCCCTCGCCCAACTTCAAGTCCTTCGACAATGTCTACTTCCATCAAAAAGTAGCGAACTTGGCAAAATCAAGTCATGTTTTCTACTATGCTACGCTTAGCTACATGGCACAGCGAGATGTAGCAATTCTATGGAAGTCAATAGGAGGCAACTTAAAGGGTGAGATTAATGAGTTTACAAGCTTTGTAGTAAAAAAGATAAAGTTTGTAGATTGGCGACATTTTTCGTGACTAAGGCCAGTTGCTACGCTACGCTATGCTACGTGGCATAGCATAGTGTAGTAAAAAAGCGACAAGCAGTTAACGCACTCCAAAGGCTTCCAACACATGTGGCAAGACATAATGTAATTTCTCACTTCAAACTGGTGGCTACACTATGCTACGCTATGTTGTGTAGCGTAGCACAATGTAACAAGATGTTATGCCACGCCAAACATGCTACACAACAAGGCATAACAAGACAAGACAAGTAGTTGCGCGACATCAATGCACTTCACCTAATCGCACCATTGCTCTGATAGCATAATTACAGCATGGTAGGTTCATAATTACGGCATGGTAGCTTTGCCCAATGATCATATAGGCACGTGTAGCATAGACAAGTTAGCATAAGCCTAGCGCAAGTGGCATTCAAACTTCATCTTTTGCACACCCTTGGTCCTATAAATACCCCAATGAGCAATGTTTAAAGGGCTTCTTATTTTTCAGCTCCTGGGATCCCCCTAACATCTTGGCATTCTAACTCTCAGACTCTCGAGCATTGTAAGCTTTCTATTTAACATTGTAAATAGTTAGCATTCTTAGTTGGCATTATCATTCTGTTCTCTTATACCAACTTGGTAGTACTTTGCATTGTTAACACTGGAGTCCGCATTCAAGTTCATAGCCCTTGCTCTACACATCTCGGTTACTCTCGGGATCTCTGCACTTCTCGACGTTGTGCAACCAATTGTATCCATATTGATAGAGTGAGGTCATAGCTTCGAAGCGATGCATATTTTGTAACTGCATTTTACATTATCTCCTATTTATAGTTGCATTTTACATGGTTTTGTATATCTTTTACATCTAAGTATTACTTTGCGCTATCAATCTCATTTTTCTTTAAATCACACATAGCAAAAGGTTATATAGACACCGACTAAGTCCTTGTCTGATTGACCATACCATTCAGGGTGCCCCGTTTCCATCTCCATCTATCATGGCCCTCCCATACAGATGGGGTCAAGACCATGGTCAGCTGACGATCCCTCGACATTTTTTAGCTACCGACGTTTTCAGTTGCTATAGTTATGAGGCATGTGTTGAATGTCTAACATTGTAAACTACTTTAGTAGACTCTTAGCTAAATCTCAATAAGGTTGTAAATATGAAGCCTTTCAAGCATAGAATTCAATGATCTAATTGACAACTAATTGCAAGTCACCCCAGATTACCAAATGTTGGATGTTTAGCTCTCGAGCTACTAGAAGGCCCCTAAGGAGTCCTTCATACTCGGCTACATTGTTGGTGCAAAGGAATGCAAAATGATACACGAAGGGTCGAATTTCCCCAAAGGGAAATGTAAGAATTATGGTAGCACTACCAACTCTTGTAGTTGAAGTGCCATCAAAATATAAACTAGCTTTGAAGTTAGATGGTACAAGATTTACACTATTGATATGCTCATCTAGGAACTCAGGTTCTATTATTGCCTGATCATCAACGGGTGAAGTTGTAAGCTGTGTGGCTATTTCTTGACCCTTTGTTGATGATTGTGCCACATAATGTAAATTGAATTCCATCATTATAGCTTTCCATCAAGCTATCCTACTACTCTCATATAAGTTAGTTGTGATAGCTTGAAGTATGTTGCTTTTGCATATGATGTTAACTTTACTATGAAATAGGTAATGTCTCCACTTTTTGAGTGCAAATACTAGGGTGAGACAATATTTTTCTACCTTGTTGTACTTTACCTCATAAGCTATTAATGCATGACTTAAGTAATAGACTTGGATTTTAGACCTGTCATCTCTCTTTTGACATAGCAATGCAGCAATAGATGTGTCCGAGGTGGTAAGGTAGATGTAGAAAGGCCTATCCCTCTGTGGTGGGTAAACATTTTGGAGATGCAACAACTCTTTCTTTAGGTTATCAAAGGCTTATTAACATTGATCTGTCCACTCAAAGTTGACCCCCTTCTTAAGTAGGTGTTGCATGGGGTGAACCTTGTCTGTCAACTTCATGATAAACCTTCTAATAAAATGTACTCTACCTTGCAACCCGTGCAACACTTTAAGGTTTGTAGGTGATGCTAAGTTGGCGATGGCCCTCACCTTATTGGGGTCCACTCGTATCCCTGTTTCTGAAACTAAAAAACCTAGCATGCATATGGTTTGAACTCTGAAAACACATTTCCTGAGGTTGAGGTGCAAGTCATGCCTATGACAACATTGGAGGACTATATTAAGATCGTTGGAATGATCAATAGCTTCCTTAGACTTGACTACTATGTCATCAACATAATCGTTTAGTCTCTCCAAGAGGTAGTCGCTAAAAATATATGTCATTTCTTGTTGATAGGTTGCTCTAGTATTTTTTAGTTCAAAGGGAATCATTGTGTAACAAAAGGTTCTCCAAGGGGTCATGAAAGTGGTTGCCAATCGATGCTCTGGGTTTATACGGATTTGGTTATAGCCCAAAAATCCATCCATGAAGGACAGTAAGGCATGCCTAGCCATAGTGTCAATAAGTTAATCGATACTTGGCAATGGGAAATCAACCTTAATTGTTGCTTTATTTAGGTCTCAAAATTCTATACAAATTTGTATAGCTCCCATTTTCTTAGAAACTCCAATGATGTTTGATACCCATTTCGAGTAATTAACCACTCGAATGAAACCATCTTGGTAAAGCTTGGTGATTTCATCATGTATAGTTAGTGCAATCTATGGTTTGATTTTGGGAGCCTTTTGCTTGATTGCCTTAACATGCGAATCTAGGATAATGTTGTGTTGTATGAGTCATAGGTCAAAGACCGGCATGTCATCATATGACCATGCAAACACTTTAACATTTTCATTGAGAACTTTTGAGATGTTTTGATGTACTTGTGGATGTAATAGGGAGCTAACTTTCAAGGTTTTTGCTTCACCTCTAGGGGTAGTTATAGGGATTTCAATAAGAGGATCCTTAGTCACATCCCCAACCTTTAGGTCTAAGGCCTAGACCAGATGTCTAGGCTAGTCTAGGGATGTTTCTAGGGATGCTACGATGTCATGAGAGGATAATTTAAAGTCTACCAATTCTAGATTCAAGCATCTCGTAAATCTGCCGTAGGGGCCTGTCAAGGTCAAAGGTAAACAAAGGTCACCATGCATAGCCATTTTTCGATTAGACCTGTCATAATAAGCAAATAGAACAAGCCAAGTGATACCTATTTGAAGTAGTAGCATGTAATGAATATATGTAAAGCAATAATGCAACATAAGATAGTTGCTATTTTAAGGTCTTAGTAGACCACCACTATGAAAAATTTGGAAATTGAAATTTCCTATTTAAGGTCTTAGTAGACCGTAACCATATAATATTATGAGTTAAGGTTGCTAGTCTAAGGTCATAGTGGACCATCACTAGGTCTAAAATGTAAGACGAATGCTAAAATTGCTAGTTTAAGGTCATGGCGGACCATCTCTGGGCTATACTATAAGTTAAAATTGCTAGTTTAAGGTCTTAGTAGACTGTAATAATGTAAAATTTGTAAATATGAAATAAAAATTTTGGTGCACCCACTTGTTGTGCTACAACCAAGTGCTACGCTGAAAGGGGACATGCTACACTATAGTAGTGCTATGCTATAGGGGTGTTCTGCGTTATTCAGGACATGAAAGTGACAGTTTTTTTATGGAATTGGCTATAAATAGGGGATTACCCCCTAGTAAACTTGTCATTTTCATTGTCAGAGCCAATACCTAAAGCATAGCACGGTCGAGCTGATAGAGAGCGTAACAAGCATAGTGTAACAATTGATACAGTTGATTTGTTAGCAAGGTAATGGTGTGCAAAATTGAGTGTAAGCATCTAGGACTTGCCAAGGTGAACAAAGTGAAGCACACTCTGGGATGCCTCTCCAAGGTGTGTGTTAAGGAGAAGCAAGAGGCTCTAACTACTTAGTAAGTTGCTACGCTATCCTTGTTTTTGTTATGTGATATATTAGGCTAGATTTCCATTGCCATTACTATTTTGGCCATCACGGTCATCATTGCTACAACTATTGTTATTGCTTTTGTTGCCATTTTGGCTGCTATGTCGTGGTTGTTGCCACTTTGGCTGTAGTGGCCATGATAGTTGCTATTCTACGGCCACGCATGATACTGCCCTAACCACCATTGTTAAGAATGGTCACTATGCCATTATAGGGATTTGGGTAGTTCTAGGTGGCATAGCGTATGCTAAGAATAGCATACCACACTTAGAAGGGATTTTTTGTTTGCAAAATTTTGAGGAAATGTAGCACATTCCTGGTGTAGCATAGCACAAGCAAAGGGAACGTTTATTGTATTTTTGTTTTTTCTGGCCATGTTTCATGCGGTGGGGTAGAGCCAGGACAATGGAAACACTATGAATTCTTTTTCATAGGTCATGTTGCTCTGGTTATTAGCGCTATTAGATTGTTACATTTTAGTTCCTGTTATGCTAAGTTGTTATATTGATAGGCCCATTAGGCCATTATGCCAGCAATCTATCACGCTGGTACGCTATTAAAGGCCCACTACGCTGCCATGCTATTAGAGTATTTTTCCTACTACATTGGCATGCCTGTTACATGTTATGCTTGTTGTACTTGTCATATCGTTACACTTGTCACATTGTTGCATCTGTTGTACTCACCACGTTACTACGTTGCATGGGGTGTAGTTGTCTTGCTACGTTGTGTGTAATGTAGCCATTACTATTGTACAAAGTGTGGCTACTACACTACATTGTACAGAACATGTCTACCACACCACATTAAGCAAGGCATGGCTACTACATTGCGCTATGTAGGGCATAGCTGCTATGCTACACTACACATGACACTCTACTCTTCATGAAATGTTTTATCTTGTTTTACTATGGACTTATTGTTTCACATCTAAGAGAAAAATATATATAGTAAGGGTTATGCTATGCTACTTGGTACTTGTCACTTGAATGTTGCACTAACACGTTCTTGTGGTATTATATAAGGTCATGCTAAAACCCATCCTGATCATCCTTGAGCTAGTAGAAGTCCTATGCTACCTTAGTGAACTCATATCCAACATCCCCCCTCATGCACAGGTGGAGAATTAGGTGATCTGATTTTGGGAGGGTGCATGGGACTTCCTAGAGTTCATCCTTCGCCATTTTACTATGGTCATTTGGTCACACTTATCAGCCAAAATAGCCACTATACTTACTGAAACATTGTTGCCTAGCGCAAACCGACGCATTCTAAAGTTCATGGTTGATGGATCGATCGAAGGTGAAGGGGCAGAAGGCTCAAACTAGCACCCAAGGTGCTTAAGGTGCTTAATTTGGATCTAGGACATGTCCGAATTCAAATGCTACCATCTATACAATACATTGTACGTTGCCCATCACATGGGCACCTACTTTCAGAACCCACTTGGAACCATTTATTATGCCAGAAGGTGATTCATGTGAAGGTTTTTTAATCATGTTATATCATTTCCCTTATACTAGTTAAAATTCTTACCATATTTTGCATGTTTCCAGGTTTTATATTGACAAGGATGGTCTTCACGGTAACATGGATACATTGGTGTTGGCCCAAACATCTTTGCAAGAGTTCTCTTCTACCGGGAACGTGCATGATAGTGTTATAGAATAGCTTGGGCTTGAATTCAAAACCTATCCAACTAAGTATGCCATGTTTTATGTAAATTATGAAGAAGTTGGTTGGTTGGATAGCGAATGGACATCCAACTAGGCACTTACTATCAAAGACATTCTAATGGAAATTCCACCATTTCCTACACCATTTAGAGCTAGTATGTTAATCATGCATTTGTTTTTATGTATTCAAGTGATGATTTTCTTTTTCTTTTGCTAATTTTTTGTTGCTTTTTCTAACCATTACAGTAGCGAGCGAATCCCAAGAGGTCATAGAATCACCTTTGAGCATGACGAGACCAACCTCTTCTTCAAGTACAGGGAGGTAGATGAGACTTAGCATTGGCTTTGCAATGGGGCCCTAGCCATCCTAGTTCAAAAAATTCAAGAGGCTAGGCTCATGAATTTATTCATGGCAATAAATCCAAGTGTGCCAACTACAAATATGCTTTCCCTAGCCAATTCCTTTTCTAAAAAGGCTGACTACTTCCACACACAGGTTCAAAATGTGTAGGTGGTGTTTGAAATTAACGAAAAACTACTTGCAAATCTTTTTGGTGTCCCTTATGATGGTCTCCCTATAGGAGAAAAGTCTAGCAAAGATGAAAACCATCAAGGGGATATCAAGGAATGGCTAGGGACAAGAAAGGACTGAAAGGGGATTTACATCCATAAGGTCAAGCTGGCAGTGGCCCGGATGGTTTACCCTATCTTCTGTGCTCGTGCTTTTCCTTAGCTACTCTCCAAAGGGAAAATCCTTGGAGTAGAGTAGGCTTGGATAATGAGGGAGTTCATGGAGGAAGGGACCCACTAAAACTGGGCCAAGTACCTTTCTAAATGCTTGTGTGCTAAAATGGTCAAGCTTCATGAGAAGCTTGACTCCTGTTTCAATGTGCATTACATATTCTTCATAGCTTACCTATGATGGTTCATGGAATTCCTGGTGGTCCATGAAAATGGTGCCTGGGTATAGCAGGATCATAACCAGATATCCAAGCCATGAATTTCCTAGGGTTTTCGCACCACTTGATCCCAAGACCCCCCAAAAGCTATTAGGGAATCACTTTCAATCATGACGAGGGATCGGGTGGCATGACCCTTTCATGACTAGGATAGCATGGGAGAGGCACCTCCCATTAACATAGGAAACGTGTTAAGGGGGACATGCCTCATTGTAAAAACTATGAAAACTAGGCTATAGTATAAGAAGTCTTGTCCTACGGAAGAACCTCCCTGCATGAATGAAGAGAGGGGGAGAAAGCTATGAATCAAAGTTCCTAGAGTGGAACCCCTAGTTGGTAAATGTGCTTAGCTATCTGATTAGCGTAGCACCTATTTTAAGTTGGAGTATCCTATTTACTTTGAACATGTTTATTAGAAGAGGAAGAAGACGAGTGTTTTGCCCCTGAAGTAGGGGTGCCCATTGAAGAGAAAGAAGAGGCCCCAGCAATAGAAGAAGAGGCCCCTACCATGGAGGAAGATGCCCTAGCTATTGATGACCCTTTTGTGGAGTGTTCCTTAGTTCCTAAGGGGCATATGAGTGTTGAGGATGCCACCATACTTTTGGGTTAACTAGAAGGAGAAGGGCTACAATTCAATGTTGGTGAGTTTGATTGCTTTCTTGATAGTGTGTCAATGGGCGATCCCCCTGCTATCACCCCTGAGGGTTTGCTAGGTAGGAGCTTTACACTATTTTTTATGTTATTCATTAGCTTCATTTTTTTCATCTCGATCATTGCTAACATGTTTTATTGTGTATCGGACACCACTATTAATGCTCCTAACTCTTCTTCCTCAATCTATCTACGACCCTAGACCAAGATCCCCAATAAATTTACCTTTATGGAGGGGGTGGTTGATGACATGATTGATCACCTAAGGTAGATCAATCCTGAGATAGGTATGTTAGAATTTCCATGTTAGGCTCTCTATGTTGTTGCATTTCTTTGTTGTGGCACTATGACTAACGCTTACCCACATGTGATTGGTAGCTTCTCATCTCAAGTGGGATCCTAGGCAGGCTATTGAGGTCGACGTTGTTCCTAAACTACCTCCAGAGGTAGCCAAGGTGCCTCATCATATATATGAGGAAATAAGTAAATGTGAATTGTACTTGAAATGATCCTTATTGGAGTGTAGGCATGTCAATGAGGACCTCTGGAAGAGGGTAAAAAAACTTGAGAAAGAGAAGGCCAACCAAGTCATTGAGTTAGAGGACCTTCGGTCTAGAAATGAATTTCTGTTGGCTTGATATTCACAATGGCAGTTGGCATACAACTATTATTTACTATGCAAGATATTAGATAGTCGTACGGTGTAAGAATTAGGCCACTTGTGAGATTATTGAACAATGCATGAAGATGGACCTTCTAGCCTAGAAGAATCAAGACTAGAAGGATTATAGCACAAAGGTGTATGAATGGGGACATGCACAAAATAACCATAAGCATATGTATAAAATGGAACATTCCACCTATTGTAAACAATACTAGGATGCTTCTGTTGAGTTGCATACCCATAAGCTATTCCTTGATGTCATTGGTGCTTCTAGGGCCTATGAGAAGTTCATGCAACAGGTAGTGGTTAGTGAGTCTCTTGAAAGGGAAATGACCTTACCTGCTAGGGAGACCACCACTTCCACCTTTTCCCCAGGACTGCTCAGATGGATAGCCATGGAGAAAGGGAAAGTTGTGACAAGTGCTAATCTGGGAGAGGAAAATTGGGCCAACCTCATTGAGAAGGAGATCTTTCAACATCTTGCGGCTGGCATGGATAGGATACCCTCCTAAATGGATGCGGGGCCATCTCGAGTTAGTCACCTTTTATTGTTTCATAGTCTATTTTATGAGAGTCTTTGTTGTAGGTTTGATTCATTATTTTATTTTCTACCTTATGCAGGATCCAAATGGAGATGCAGGACCTAGTGGAATAGGAAATGGGGATGCTGATGAAGATTTATAGCATTGCAGTGAAAGATTTTTACTTTTGTTTTTGAATTTAATTTTTGTAAACATTAGTGTATGGATTGAGTTTTGATGAAGAACATAATGTAAAAAACTTATTTTTTCGATTAATCTATTATTATTATTATTATTAATGTGTTTGGGCCCCTTGAGGGCCTCTTATTTTAGTTTTAGGCCATTTTGGGCCACGACAATAGTTTAAGGCTATTTTGGGCCATTGCTTAATGATAAGTTTTTTTATTTTTTGTTTTTGTCTATTTTTTCTTTAGGGAAGTAAATTTTCTAGTTTTAGGCTTTAGCAAACCATGATGGTAGTTTAAGGCCATTCTAGGTCATTGCTAGTTTTAGGCCATTTCAGGCCGTGCTAGTTTTAGGCCGTTTCAGGCCATTGCAATAGTTTAAGGTCATTTTAGATCAGGTAGTAGTTTAAGGCCATCCTGGGCCATGATAGTAGATAATCAATGCAAGAAATAGCCATGATGTAAATGGTGGACATCATGTAATCAGTAGACATTATGCGAATGCCAATAGTAGACATGATGCAAATAATTAAAACAATGTAAACAACGATCGTAATGTCAAAAATGGACATAATGCAAATAGTGAACGTGTTGCTAAAAATGAACATAATGCAAATAGTGAACATGGTGCTAAAATTAAGATGGAAAGAGAAAAAATGCTAAAACCAAGCCTTCATGGAATTGAATTAGAGGTAATCTCTAATTATGCAGTTATTTTCTAACCCATCGTGGGCTAGGCGAAGCATATGGTCGAGAGGCTTTGTTGTGGTACTCTTCTATGTCAATGTTCATTGTCTAAAAAGGAAACTTAGCCCATGTAGTTTCTTTATGTGAGTTGGAATTTTTGGCTGGCTCATTAGCCAAGCAAGGGGTTTTAGCATGAACAGATGCTTCATTCTTAGAGATTACTATCTCCGAACCCTACTCCATGAAAACATTGTTTATGGCTTGGGTAGCCGCTTCATCACTATAGATCACCACTTCCCCACCCATGTAGGGTAGGTGGATCTCTTGATGTATCGGTGAAGAGAAAATCCTTAATTGGGCTAACCATGACCTCCCCAAGATTAGGTTGAACCTAGGCATCTCTTCCACCATAATGAACACCACGCTTGTGGGGAACTAGTCCCCTTCCACAAAGTTAATGTGGACAGTTCCATTTACCATTGCATGCATCCCATTGAAAGATTTTAGGCAATAAGTTGTCGTGGGCTTGATTTGATCAACCAAGACCAATGTTTCTAGTATGGGAAATGGAATGACATTGGTAGTTGCCCCATCATCAACGTGTACCCTTCAGATCTTGTATTGGACAACCCAAATTATGATGAACATGGGTTCCGTTGTCACCTGACCCTTTTCAGGGTCATCCTCAATGGACTTATCATGAAATGTCAACTGAGCTAGCCCCAGTTCTTTAGCCGTAGAGGGAAGCATGACAATGTGGATTTCTTTCTCTTCAATTAGCATGTTTTCATCAACTAGGATAGATGCTAACATGCGAACCATGGCCTCAAGATGCACCGTGGAAGTCATTATCAGGTCATATAGGCTTAAAGTTATCTTTCTCTACTTCAAGGCCTGTTTGACTTGTGTAAGGGCATTGAGAAGGTCCTGCCCACCAGATTGTTTTTTGCTACTCATTTCTTCCTCTATTCATCATAGAAGATGAATCTCCCTAGGGGGAGTGATTTCCTATTGAGCATTGAGCTTTCTTGGATGGGAAGGTGACGATTATGTCTAAGTAGTGTTACCAGTTGTAGATGATGAAGGGGTCATGGGAATTGAGGACAAGGGGGTAGGCTTGGAAGGACCTAACATGGTGCATTCCCTAGCCATCTTGTCTGCTAAACACTCTTCATGATTTTTTTGATGATGAGGTTGTGATACAATTTTTGTTGCCTAGATTTAGATGGTAGAGGGGCTTGGATGTTTTGGCACCTTAATGACAAATGATACCTGTTGTGTTGGTGTGGGTGGTAGTGCAACTTTGAGCACAAAAGATGAGGTGGATGTTTAAAAAGGAACTTTAAGGACAAACGGATCTTGCGATGTTGTTATTATTTTTGTTGGCATTTCTATGTTATGAGGAGGCACACATGCCACGAATGGTTGCTGTGGTGGTTCTGGATTACTGTCAATGCTAATAATGTTGATTGTGTACCTTGCATTATTAGTGTTTAGGGGGCCTTTGTAAACATGCATTGACTAATTTCAGGGTGAACGAGACTACTTTTTTCTAGGACCAGCTTTCCCTCATTGATCATGCATTGAATATTGTCTTTCAATGCTAAACAGTAGTTTGTATCATGACCACATAGTTGGTGATAGTCACAGAAATGTTCCAACTTGAAATTTTTTGGGATTGGAGGTTCGTTGGGCATAGCCAAGGAAGGGTTCTATAGAACTTCACAGTATCTTTGATGGCATTTGATTTCCTCCTCTGACATCAATTTATCTTGTATACACCTGGCTCCCAAAAATTGCTTCAGGAGTTCTAAAGGCTTAATGTGTAAGGAGATATACTTGGAGTAATCCTTGCATTCAAAATTGGCCCTAAAGTAGGTTGGCACCATAGGTGTTGATGTTGAGGACTGTCTGGTGTTACTTGGGCCAGGTGTGGCATTGGGTGCTGTGAAACCTTTTTGTCATTGGTGTTGTTGGGCTTGCTTTCCTTGGCCACAGTAGCCACTATTATTTCTATGGCCTTGCCCTTTTCTTTTTCCTTCGTGATGTGTGCATTTTCATAGGTGACATAGGCTGGGTCCTTGCTAGCATCAACCATTCCTTGAATGCTCTTGGTCTAAGTGAAGGCTTAGTTGAGGGAGCGTGGGGCTAGGTAATAGAGCTTAGAATTAATGATGTCATTTATCGTGCCCTTAAAGATTCTCAACAAGTGAGCCTCTAAAATAGGCTTTCGTATCTCGTTCAAGGTTGCACTCCACTATTGTATGAATCTCTGCACGGATTCTAGTGGATCCTACATAACACTCAGGAGCTAGTATAGTGTGACCTACGATTTCTAGTTGTACTTGAAGCGGGTCATGAATTGGCTTAGTAGCTCTTCCAGGGTGGAGATGGAGGCACGTGGGAGTGTACAGTACTAGTCTAGAGCTTTGCCTATTAGGGACATGACAAAGACGTAGATGATGGTGTGAGGCCATGGTTGCAACAACAATGATTTAGACCTGAAGGTTACCAAATGTGCATTGGGATCACCCTCCACATTATATTTTGTAAATTGGAGTGGTAGCCTAGGGGCTAACATGAGCATAGGCATAGCCAAGTTGATAGGGTCATCATTGTAAAAGTCCATGACCTACATGGTGTCAGAACCGATAGCTTTAAGCCATTTGATTTCCTCAGTGAGGGTCTAGATGAGTTGGAAAGTTTGATCCAGACCCAGGGACATTACATATGGTTGTGGGGATACTTGAGTAGCCATCATGGATGATGGGGATGTTAGGGTGGTGGCTTGTTCCATGGGAGGTGTCGTTGGAGCTGCTCCAGCAAGTGGTGCTACCTGGGTAGTCCACCACCTAGTGGGTTGTGTTGTTGGAGCGACGAATGTTGATGGTGCTATGGGGTTGGCTACTTTCCTAGTTGGTAGGATGGCCCACAGCCCTGTGTTTAGTTGCACCACCTCTAGGACTTGGTATGCTTGGTGTTGGATGTATTGCAACATCTGAGAGGGTTACGTAGTAAGGAGAGAAGCGACTGCCACCCACCACGCTGTTGAGACTGGGTTTGCTATTGCTGGTGGGATGAGTGTAGATCAGGGACCAAGAGCAAAACTAACATGGGATTTTTATGTGGGAAGAGTGTGCACATATGGTAGTGTATTCATGACTGACGTTGGGTATGATGTTGGAATAGGTTGGGAAGGGAGGGTACCTAGGATAGAAGTTGAAGGGCCTACTTGCTAGTACATTGAAAACATTGGGTGACTACCCATTACTGAAGAGGATGTAGGCTTTGGCAAGGTTGTAGCAACCATGAAGGAGGAAAAAGAGAAGAGTGGGTTTGATTAGAAGACCATGGTCGAAGGGATTGCCATGGCATAGATCTAGCCACCACCGTCGGAGTGGGAGTCCAAGTCTTCCTGCCCATCATGAAATGCTTCATCGTAATGGGACATTATGTCCCATTCCCTAGACCTAGTCACTCACATCAGTTGGTTTAACACCCATGGATACACTTCAGTCAGTGGGATGATGACATTAAGAGCAAGGATGAATTCCCTCCCGTTCCAGTGGAGGAACTTAAAGTTATTTTTATCCTCAAGTTCTTGGCAATCTAAGGGTAGATTCACTTGGACTTTTGCATAGAGGAAATCTTATTACACTGCGTCTTGCACCAAAAGCTTGGGTGACAGGTGTCATAGCCTAAGAGACTATCATTGTACTATCATTGGGCTAGGTAGTCACTCAAAACCTATCATGCTTTGAATAGAATAGGGCACCTCTAGGTTCAAGGTGGGAATTGTAGTGGTCATGGAAATCATTTTCTATTGTAAAGTGGAAATTGTAGAGAAGAGAGAGGCTGAAACTGGGTACACTGGGGAGTTTCGAAAGCTAGCTTCCTTCACTACTACACCTACTACACTAAGCAAGACTACTACACTGAGAGGCTCACTATGCCACACAAGACACAGGTAGCATAGCATATTCAGCAAAGTGAACGCGGTACAATAAGTAGTTGGAGGCTTTTGTCCTGCTGGGTTCCAGAGGAACCATCGTTGTGACCAGTCTACACCACATAGTGCATAGAAAACCACAAGGATGTCACATCTACACTAGTAGGTGACGGGGTACAGACAACGTGCGGGATTACTCATGATATGCAGAAAGGGTACAAAGGACCCTCCTTCTATCACTAAAAATGGTAGCGACAAAAAATGTCACTAGCTGGAACACTAAGAGGTCACCAGGTGTATAGCCTAACCCTAGATCTGTGCAAGGGCCATGCTGGAGTAAATGGAAGTAGGGTGCCCTGAATGGTCTAGTTGATCAGATAAGGACTTAATCAGTGTACAATAACCTTTTATTTTAGAGACGTTATGTATAATGTAAGTGATAAATGAAAAACATAAACTAATAGAAAATAATGCAAAATATGATAATAGCAAAATGAAATGAAGCAAGCTTGAGTGAGAAAGTGCACTGCCCCAAGATCGAGGGACCTGATCTTTGCTCGGCTGAAGGTGATGTACAAAAAATGGGCAGTGTGGAAAGGCATAGCTTACAATGAAGTGATATGGTCACAACTCCTTAAACTACTATCAACAACTTGCTAACAGGAACCTTCTACTTGCCAACCTCTTTCCCAAATCTAATCACTAGAGAGCCAAAATGCCAAATGCCAATCTTCGAAGCCAACTGCTAGAAAGGTGATTCTCAAAGCCAACAATGCCAATAGCCAACCTTGCCAAAAGCCAATCACAACAAAGATGATTCCAAAAGTGAACCCTTTGAATGTTGTTCGCTGGGGTATTTATAGAGCCAGGAGCAAGAGAAAAACATGGTTTGGATGCCATGTGCCCTAGGTCCCACAGGGTGCAAATGTGACTATGCTATGCTCCTATGTAATGCTAAATGTGAAACCTACTATGTTGTGACCATACCACTTAAACTGCATGTGCCAGAATCCAATGAACTACCATATTTGTTACCAATGAAAAATGCCAACAATGAATGCAAAGTGGAGCCTCTGCTCTAGGACTACGTCTTCCCTACTCTTGTGAGTGGGCTCAAGTGTAGGGACAAATTTGAGGATAGTCAGGGGATGCAAAATAAAGAAAAATTACTGATTTTGTCTATTGAAGAGATGTCAGGACAAGAGCAACTATTTCCAACAAGTTTTGGAGCTAACTGAAGATGTCTTGGGGCTTCCACATGAGTGTTATGCCATTTACACTACCTAGCATATTAGCATAGCATAAACACCCACATGTTATGTTGTGCTACACTAGGTAGCATAGCATAGCGTAGTCACCAATCTTGAAAGAAATATTTCTTGAAAGCCAAAAAAACCTATTTGAGGCTTAGCTAGGCAAGAAAATTCTACAATTAACAACCCTGTCTTCCATGTTGAAGGGTCCTAGGACCTGCTGAGTTCACCCTTGGGATACTTCGATGCTTTGTGTCCTTGCTACGCTGTGCTATGCTATGCAGCATAGCACAACATTGTAGCTAATGTGACATGAATTCTTGTCTGATCTACAATGATTTGTTAAGAAACTTTGCTTGGGGCCCAAGGGCGAAGTGGTATAGGAATTCTAGGAGGCCAGAGTATGGCTAAGTGCAATTCTCTTGTTGGAACCACTTGGCAGAAGACCTTCATGCATTCTATCCCTACTATGCTATCCTATGCTGCATAGCATAGCATAGCATAGCACCTTGTGTTACTTGGATTTTGACTCATTTTTCAAACATTTATCATGGGATGATGATCATGTCCTAACATGATGGCAAAACTAGCATGCTTGATGGCTAATGTAAGGGCAAATATGTTCACTTCACCAAAATCAGTCTATGTGGAAGCATTGCCACAACAGAAACCCACTATGTTGTGCTACGCTGTGTAGCATAGCATAGCATAGCACTCAAATGAAGAGGAATTTTAATGATATTTGCCACATTTTTGCTTCATCATGTTGTTCATGCTTTAAGGATGAAATAGGGTAGGTACTCTGGGGGCCGAGTTATTGGAAATTGCATTTTTGGTGCCTATTCAGTCTCCTCAAGGCCTACTACGCTTTGTCGTGTAGCACAGCATAGCAAGTTCTTGTAGTTAAAAAAATTTCCGAACTATTTTGCTCATCCTAAATACTTTTGAAAACTCCTAGTAGGGTCCTTGGGTAAACCATCAGCTGGGTCAAGTGTCAAGCTAGGCAAGGTAGAGGGTGTAGCAAGCCTGTTAGCCCAAGCAATAGAAAATTTTCTAGACTGTACGATCTACCCTTGGTGCCTCTTTCATGCAAAATGGCCTTGTGGCTACAAAGGTTGTTAGGTAAGCTCAAAAGTAACTTTGCAAGGATTAGGACTTCTGGGGTACCACATCATCCACATGATCCAATGTGACACTAGGATTGCAGAGATCCTTGCTTGAATTTCAGGACTGTGCTAAATCGTCAGGGTCCTAAAACTTATGGTTTTTTACTTTCCCCTTCTTTTCTAATCTAACATGCCTTGTTGTGTAGTGGAAACTACTACTAAGGCCCTAGACGCTTCATCTTTGATCTGCCTCCAACCATGGACCGAAACTCTAAATAAATTTTCCTTTATGGAGGGCGTGGTTGATGACATGATCGATTGCCTCAAGAAAATTGATCCTAAAATAAGTGTATTCAAATTACAACATGGGGCTCTCTAAGTCATTGTAGTTTTTCCATCATCATATGACTAGTGCTTTCATATGTGTGATTGATAGCTTCTTGTCTCAAGTGGGACCCCATACAGGTGGTCAAGGTTGATGCAGTTCCTATACTCCCACTAGAGGTGACCAAGGTACCTCGTGATGTTTACAAGGAAATGAGAAAATATGCACTCTACTTGGCATAATCATTGTGGGAGTGTAGGAATGTCAATGAGGACCTCTGGAAGAGGATGTAAAAACTTGAGAAAGAGAAAGCTAGCCAAGCCATTGAGTTGGAGGATCTACGGTCCAGAAATGAATTTTTATTGGCCTGCAATACTCCTGATGGTAGTTGGCATATGACTGTAATTGACTATGCAAGATACTGGTCAAACATACATAGTAAGAACGAGGCCACCCATGAGATTATTGAGCCACTTGTAGATGGACTTATTGGCCCAAAAAAACCAAGATTGGAATGACTACACCACCAAAGTATATGAATGGGGGCAAGCACAAAAGAACCATAAGCAAATGTACAAAATGGAACATGTTGCCTACCGTCGAAAATACTAGGATGCTTTCATTGAGTTGCATACCCATAAGTTATTTCTCGATATCATTGGTGCTGCTAAGGCCTATGAAAAGTTCATGCAATAAGTAGTGGTTAGTGAGTCTCTTGTAAGAAAGATGATCATACCTTCTAGGGAGACCACTACCGCCACCTTTTCTCTGGGGCCACCTAGATGGACAGTTGTGGAGAAGGGGAAAGTTGTGGACAACGTTGATCTGGGAAAGGAAGATTGGGCCAACCTACCCGAGGAAGAGATTCTACAGCATCTTGTAGTTGGCATGGATAAGATACCCTCTGAGATGGATGTGGGCCCATCTCAGGTTAGTCATTCTTTATTATGTCATAGTTTATTTTATGAGAGCCTTGTTGTAGTTTGATTCCTTATTTTGTGTTTTTATTTTATGAAGGATCCAAATGGAGGTGTGGGACCTAGTGGAGTTAGAGATGAAGATTCTAGCAGGGACTCAGAGCATAGTGGCAGAAGATTTTATTTTTGTTTTTTATTGCATTTTATTTTTTATAAGCACTATTGTATGGACTTCAAATTTAATAAAGAATAAAAAGTAAAACAATTATTTCATTTTTTTTGCTTAATCTTTTGTCAATGAACTTGGGCCCCTTGTGGGCCTCTTGTTCTAGTTTAAGGCCATTTTGGGCCATTGTGAAAGTTTAAGGCCATTTTAGGCCATGGAAATAGTTTAAGGCCATTTCGGGCTGTGGCAATAGTTTAAGGCCATCTTGGGTCAAGCAATGTAATTTTTAAGGGTCAGCTACCAGTTTTAGGCCTTAGTGGGCCACATCGATAATTTAAGGCCATTTCGGGCCATTGCTAGTTTTAGGCCATTTTGGGACATTGCTAGTTTTAGGTCATTTTGGGCAAGGTGTATGGTATTGAAGACAAGGGCAATGCAATCAGAAAACTTAATGTAAAATGTAAATCATGCAAACAAAAAACTTAATGTAAAGTGCAAATCATGAAAACAACAAACTTAATGTAAAATGTAAATCATGGAAATAGCAAACTTAATGTAAAATGTAAATAATGCAAACAACAAACTTAATGTAAAATGTAAATCATGCAAACAAAAAATTGAATGTAAAATGTAAATCATGCCAATGGGGGTATAACAATTTATTGAAGTGATGAGAAGACAAATCCTAATCATGTAATTTTTTCCTAAACCAATGTGGGTTAGGTGAGGCATATGGTAGGATGCCTTACAGTGGTATTCATATATGTTATTATCTATTGTTTGGAAGGGAAACTCAGCCCACATTGTTTCTTTGCTTGAGTTGATAGTTTTTTCATATTCATTTGTCAAACATGGCATTTCAATTTGAATTGGTGCTTCATTTTTAGACATTTCTATCTTTGAACCTTACTCCATGTTTATGTTGTTTATAGCCTGGGGAGCTACTTCATCACTGTAAATCATGACTTCCCTGCCTATGTAGGGTAAGTGAATTTCCTGATGTATAGGTGAGGAGACAACCCTTAGTTGGGCTAACCATGATCTCCCCATGATCAAGTTAAATCCTCACATCTCCTCCATCATGATAAATACCATGCTTGTGGGGAACTGGTCCCCTACCATGAGGTTGATGTGCATAGTCCCCTTGACCACCACAGGCATTCCATTGAAGGACTTAAGGCATGAAGTTGCTGTGGGGTTGATTTGATCTACCAAGCCTAACTTGTCAATGATAGGAAATGGGATTACATTGGTGGTAGCCCCATCATCAACTTGTATCCTATGAATCTTGTGTTGGCCAACTTGAATGGTGATGAACATGGATGTAGTTGTCACTTGACCCTTTTTAGGGTCATCTTTGATAGCTTTGTCATGAAACATTAGCTAGGTTGGCTATGGTTCTTTGGCCATGGGGGGAAGCATGACAACATGAATGGATTTCTCTTCAGCTAGCAGATTTTCACTAATAGAAATAGACATCAACATATGAACCATTGCCTCATGATGCATTGCAGAGGTCATTATCAAGTCGTATAAGCTTAGTGTTGTATTTTTTTGCTTTAAGGCTTATTTAACTTGTGAAATGGAATTTAGAAATTCTTGCCTTCCATCTTGTTTTTTTCTAACCTTCTCCTCTTCTATACATCCTAGAAGGTGAATTTCTTAAGGAGGAGTAGCTTCAAGTTGAATGCTAAACTTTCTTGCACCAAAAGATGATGGTTGCATCTATGCGTTGCTATCGATAGCTAATGATGAAGAGGCCATAGGAAATGTAGACAAGGGGGTAGACTTAGGGGGACCTAGCATGGTACATTCCCTAGCCAGCTTGTCTACTAAATGCTATTCATGCTTCTTTGGATGGGGAGGCTAGGGTGTAGCTTTCATCACTCAATTTTGGGTAGAACACAACGTAGCAGCCAGTGTGACATGAGTCCTTGCTTGATTTGCAATGCCTTGTCAAGAAAATTTGCTTGGAACCTAGGGGCAAAGTGGGATAAGCAATATTGAAGGTTGAAGTGTAGCCAAGTGCAATTCCTTTACTAGGAACCACTTAGTAGAGGACCTTCATGTGCTTTAACCCTGCTATGCTGCATAGTGTAGCACAACATAGTACCCCCTTTAACTTGAATTTTAACTTACCTTGCAAACATTTTATCATGGGATGTTAGTCATGTCCTAGCATGGCAGCAAAGCAAGCATGTTTGATGGTTGAAGCATGGGCAATTATGTTTACTTTTTCAAAATAGTCTGAGTAGAAGCAATGCCACATGAGCACCTTGCTATGCTATGCTACACTATGTAGCGTAGCACAACATAGCACTCAAATGAAGATGATTTTTGACAAAATTTGCCACATTCTCCTACATCATGTTGATCATGCTTCAAGGATGAAGAGGGGTAGATGTCCCAGATAGCTGAATCATTGTCAACTATGTTTTTGGCACCTTTAGTCTCCACATGGCCTACTATGCTGTGTAGCGTAGCGCAGCATAGCAAGTGCCATAGCTAGAAAACTTGTCAAATAGTTTAGTCCATCCTAAATACTTTTGGCAACTCCTAGCATGGTCCCTAGGTAAATTGTCAAGTTGGAAAAGCTAGAGGGTGTAGCAAGACTATTAGCTTTAGAGATAGAAAATTTGCTAGCTTGTACGGTCTACCCCTAGTGCCTCTTTCATGCAAATTGGCCTCATGATTGGATGATACATTGACTATGTTGCAGACGGTGGCAAGCAAGCTCAGAAGTGGCTTCGTAAGCATTAGGACTTCTAGGGTGCCATGTTATCTACATAGTCCAATGTGACACTACACTTGTAGCAATCCTTGCCAAATTTTGAGACTGTGCTAAATCATGAGAGTCCCAAAAGTGATGGTGTTTCACTCACATATAGGCTCCTCCATAGGGTGGGGCTTCTTAATCTTTGTCTTGGATGGTCCCATAGGTACTTTTCTCATGTTGGTTAATGGGGCCTCACCTGCACTATCATGTGAATGATGAGATTATTCCATTTGGCCTCTAGTTGCTACAAAAAATAAGTCACCAATTAGCTCTAGGGGATCTTTTCACCATATGGTAGTAAACAAGTGTTGGATCCATGGCTTGGAGATTTACTTGCAGTCCTGTACCACCCATTGCCCATCCTTACGAACCATCAAAAACTATGCAAGCCTTCATAGGCATGTTGTAAAGAATGCAAAGTGCACATGTATCCTTGCTTGGAGATTGTGGCATAGTATAATAATCTTGGCCCATAGGCCACTAGTAAGGTAAGAGGCCTAATTGTACTATGTCCCCTCCTCTATCACATCCCTCATCATCCAAGCTTGCTCCACCCTAAGGATTTTTCCTTGGGACAACAACTTTGGAAACATGCATGTATGAAAGATTGGATAGAGGTGGTGGACTACAAGTAGCCTCACTTCCTTGATTTGTATTCCTTTGTGGGACTTCAAAGTGCCTAGCCACTTTCAATGTTCCCTATGTGGTCTAGGTCTTTGCTAGCTTTTTTAGCAACCAGTGGGCACTTAGAGGGAAGCCTGAAGAGGTCCACAAAGAATTGATCTATGATGTCAAAAGTCACCTGCACACCACGAGCCTACATGATAAATGACCAGTGCTCTCACTGAAGGAGTTGATGATGGTAATCATCTTAGCCACTGGGATGCTTGGGCTAAGGGCCAAGAAAAGATCCATTAACCCTGCCTGTTAAAGCTTCTTGATTATCTCCACTACACCTCATAGCACAACCAACACTATGAACTGTTAACATCTCCATATTTCATGATGAGTGTGGCCTCGATGCAGCCTGTTACAACCATCAAAACCTCTCCTGAAGTGACCATAGCTACAATAGGTGAAAACAAAGTTAACAACATGAGAAGAGAAAAGTAGGAAATGCACAAGAAAAAAATGATATACTATTTACATGGCACAAATGGTATGCAAGATGGTGGTGATGGGCCTGAAACCTTCTCTATGCTTAGAATGTTGGTCACCCACTCTGCATCCAACCAGCCATAGGCTTGGCACCTCTCATAGGCCTTAGGAAACCAATGAGGGTATTTTGCTAACTTGGACCCTATCTATCCAATCATCACTACATGGATATTCTCAAAAGATGAGAATTCTTGCAGGTTAGTGAGGGTTAAATTCAAGGGCCTGTCCTCATCATGGAGGCCATGTGTGTTAATAGTAAATCTGGCGATAGACATAAGTAGTTAGCATTCTCATATGAGTCATAATCGAGAGTGAATAGTATAAGAAATTATAAAAGGACTCATCCTCTAGCATAATATACTGTCCTAGGTGGATTCTAAAAAATAGTATGTATGTGTCAAGTAATGAACAAGGTATTATTCTTCTTGTAGCATTGGAATTCTGGCATCTGCAGATCCTAGACAAAAGCCTAAGGCGCTTGGGCCCCAACATAAATCTCAAGATATGTCAATTTTCCCTAGAAAAAAAAATTTCTGTAATGACACCAACTGCTTCTACTACCAAGTGTGACCAAATCATCACACTGAAGTGGCGGAGAAAAATTTCTAGGAACTCCTATGCTCCTGACCTAAACCACACTGTTTGGTGACCCACACATGTCTGGTGTAGGTACATTTTAGAAGGTTTTGCTCATGTAGCATAAGATACCCACCAACTCCACCACAACCAAGATGGATTTCAACAGTACCCTAAAACAATAGCAACAAAAGGAGTGTTATCCTTGGATACACAAAAACAGAAAAAAAATGCATCAAAATTACACTTAGCACATTAGCAAAACTCTTATCTTTCCTAATAAACCCCATGGGAAAGGTATGTCAGTAAATCCATCTGACATGGCTAGTCCTCAGTGGATCACAACACTAACATCTCTATTTCACATTTACACTTAGCATTTTTTTAACTCTGAAAGTCTCAAAATTTTTCTAACTATTGGCTATGCTCCCCACAGAGTGTAACTATTGAAAAATTTCAAAAAAATTTCTAACTGTTGGGTACACTTCCCATAGAGCGTAATCCTTGAAAACATCAAAAAATTTCTAACTATTGGTTATGCTCCCTATACAGTGTAACACTTGAAAAATCAATTTTTTCCTAACTCTTTTCTCACACTCTTGGAAGCGTACCCTTCAAACTAGAAATTACAAAAATAAAATTTTCTAACTTTTAAAAGTATAATGATAGAGCATAGCACTACTAAGTGTAAGAATCTAGGTATGACAATGTGACCCTCATAGTCACCCTACCCACTCCATTATGCTTTGGTGTTTGGCTCCATATAAGTATGATTTTTAGGCTCTATGTTCATGTCTTCCAACCATCTCGATCACAACCAAGACAAAAAAATGTATGTACAAAAACCATTCCATCCCTATCTCACACGACATATGGTATGTAGGAAAACCCTTGTCCTATGTCATGCATGATATGCAAGAAACCAAGAAACCCACAAAATCCATCATGCTCACCCCTTCTTCATGGTCCCTATCTAGGGTATGCTACCTCTAAGACCACAAAACCACAAAGTAAAAAAGAAAAAGAAAAAGAAAGATAAGTGTAGCATGTAGCACCTTACCTTACCAACGATGTCTCCCTTTAGTCCTCTATGCATGCCCTAGGAAGGTACCTTAATGCATGTTCCCCCTCATCCATGTTGGTGAGGCTAGGGTGTTAGCGTTCACTATGACGTGTCATGCTTGGTGGTTGTCTATGCTCTTACTTCCCTTGTCTTTGTTGCTACTCTCTAAATCCCTTTACCTTGGCCACACTATGCTCTGTGACTATTTTTTTAACTTTTGAAAATGATAGGTTCACTATGGTAAAAAATCCTATTTATACTTTTCTAGGGTGAAAGACACATCACCCTTTCAAGTACTATCCCATGTCTCGAGCATAACATGGGATGAGTGTAGCACCCAGAGTTAGAAAATTTTTTGAACTTTTCTAGTGTTCCAGACTTAGAAATTTTTTTTTGCATTTTTTTCTGATTGCCTAGTAAACACCCAGCCTAATCTCACTTTCAAAACCTTCCAAGCCTTACATCCTATGTAATCCATGGTTCACTATGACCTTAAACTAGAAATCCTATGGCCAACTGAGGCCTCAAAATTAGTTCCCACCACCCTTGCTTACCTAATCCCACAACTGCATAGTTAGGAAAATTTTTGCATAATATTGTTCTCTTTAGTTTATGCATTTTACTTTATTAAGACAGGTGTCACTTAACATTTTTCTAGTTTTTTTGTAGGATTTTTGGCAAGGTTTCAACATGAATGCATATGAATGTTTTCATTTACCTTTAGTCTTGACTAGACCTTATGGTGATTCCATGCGATGCATAAACACTAAACTTCTAAACTTTGAGCCCATGGCTTGTGACACACACATAGAATTTCTAAAAGCATTCCTAGATTGGCCAGACCATCTAGTTAGAGCTCTAGACCTAGAGGTAGGTAACATCATTGAGGATCCCCTCATCAAAGTCCCTATAGTAACATGTGGAGGCGAGCAAAGACACTAAAACTTAGTTCCTTGTTAGAGCCTCAACTTAAACAAAGAATTACTAAAGTCCTTAATAATACCTTCAAGTCATTTGCATGGCCCTACAAGGACATGCTAGGCCTAGACCCTTGCATAATAAAACATAACATCATTCTTGATTTTTGTGTAAATTTGGTCAAGCAGAAAGCTCACAAGGTCAAACTTGAGGTGGCACTAGCAATTTGTGATGAAATCACTAAGATTTATAAGGTTAGTTTCATTTGCATAGTTGACTATGTAGACTAGGTTTCAAACATCATAGTTGTACCTAAGAAAACTGGAAGTATATGCATTTGCATAGACTTTCAAGACCTGAATAAGAAAACCATCAAAGATGATTTCCCATTGCCTAGTATTAACCAACTCATTGATACTACAGCTAGCCATGCCTTGTTTTCCTTCATGGACAAGTTCTTAGGGTACAACTAGATTTAGATCAACCTAGAGCACTAGCTTAGCATAAATTGCATGACCCCTTGGGGTATGTTTTGCTATACAATGAGGCCTTTTAGACTAAAGAATGCAAGAGCAGCCTACCAACACGCAATGACGTATATCTTTGATGATTATCTACTAGAATTACTCATTGACTATATTGATGACATAGAAATTAAGTCCAAGGTGGCTCATGACCATGTAGATGACTTAGACCATGTTCTCAAACATTGCCTTAGACATGCCCTCAGGCTAAACCCTAAGAAGTGTGTCTTTAGTCATATGCTAAGCTTTATAGTATATGAAGTAGGGATACATGTAGACCCCAACAAGGTTAAGGCTATCATCAACTTATCACCATGAGCAAACCTTAAGGATCTACATGGGTTACAAGGCAGATTGCAATTTATTTGTAGGTTTATCGCAAGGTTGATTGATAAGTTGTAGCCAATGCACCATCTACTCAAAAAGGGGATCCACTTTAAATTGACCACTCAATGCCAAGAGGAATTTGAAAACCTCAAAAAGGAGCTATCTTAACTTCTAATAGTCTATTCTCCATAAGGAGATAAGTCATTTTACATTTACCTTACAAACTCAAATGTGTCCATCACTTCTCTGTTTTAACAAAAGCAAGATGATGGCTTAGAGGTCCTTGTTTACTACTTAAGCCATGCATTTGCGGCCCACAAGGTGAAATATAATGATGTAGAGAAGAATTTCCTTGTCCTAGTTTTTGCACTTAAGAAGTGTAGACATTATCTTTTCCATAGCCAAGTTAATATCATTTGAAAAAGCAACATACTCCAAGATATTACCATAAACATATACAAAAGTAGCTGAATTACATGGTGGAAAGTAATAATCATAGATTTTGACTTGCACTACATAGCGCAAGCATCCACAAAAGGTCAAGCAATATCCACACAACTCACAACTTCACCAATAGACAATCAAGCAATAATAGATCTAGAATTTCCAGATGAGCATGTCAATAGCATATGCCAAGTGCCTACAAACTTTGAGGAAATTTTACACTTTGAAAATTCTTCAACCTCACAAGGGGGTAGCACCGCTACCATCATCATGTTTCCCTATGAGGAGATTTAACCCTTCATGTATCACTTTGCATTTCTTTGCACCAACAACATAGTAGAGTATGAAGGTCTCGTTAGGGGTGTCTTAGCAATCCATGATGTAGGAATCCAAAACATAGCAATCTGAGGTGTTTTGTAGCTTGTTGTTAACCAAATTACAAAGGTTTACTCTTGCAAAGAACAACATTTACAACCTTACTGTGACTTGGCAAAACACCTGCTTAAGTAGTTTGCAACCATAGATGTCCAACACATTCCCCATAATAAGAATACCATTGTTGATGCATTAGCCACCTTAGCCTTAAGCATAGCACCCAACATGTTTTCTACCTTACCCATTTTAATTATGGATTGCACCAAACCTATTACTCAAATAACAAGCATTTCATCCATAACCATGACAAGAATAGTTCATGCCTAACAGTGGTATGATGATATTAAGATGTACCTCCAATAAGGTGAGCCTCCACAAAACTTAACTAGTGCCCAAAAAGATGTAGTGTGAAAATGATCGTGGCAATAAATCCTTGTAGGTGATAGCACTTTATGTTGTAGATCCTATAACGGAATACTACTAACTTGCATTAGCTATAATGAAGCATAAACGATTGTTGATCAAGTCCATGAGGGATTATGTGGAGGTCACATAGCACCTAGGGAAATGATAGTAAAAATTAGATGCTTGGGCTACTATTAGCCTTATATCGAGTGTGGTTGTGTTTCCAAAGTCAATAAATGTGACATGTGTCAGTGGCATGGCAACTTAATGCATGTGCCACCCATTGAGCCACATACTATGCAAATCACATGGTTGTTCCAATGTTGGGGGTTGGACATCATATGACCTATCATGCCTAAGTCTTCTACAAGACATAGCTTCATCATAACTACAACCAAATACTTGACCTAGTGGGTTAAAGCCATTTCCTTTAGGAAGACAATGTTATAATAGGTTTGCAAATTTATCCTAGACAACATAGTGACCCAATTTGGTCTACACATGATTATAGTTATAGACAATGGACCACAATTTAGCAGTGTAGAAACCAAAGCCTTCTATGAACACCTTGGCATCAAATATTCCTTCTCATCACCATACTACCCACAATAAAATGGCTAATTAGAGGCTACAAACAAAGTCATCATCAACCTTTTGAAGAAGATGCTTAGCAACAATAAATAATGATGGCATGAATAGCTAGTCTACGTGCTATGGGCTTACTACACAACATGCAAATTAGCAACCAGTAAGACATCATATAGCCTTATGTATGAATTTGAAGTAACGTTGCCTCTTGAATTGTAGGTCCCATCACTCCACATGATCCTCTTGAGCTTCATTGATGAGGTTTAGAACAATGAGTTGAGAACCATTAACCTCATCTCTATAGAGTAGGAGCATGTGAAAAAACTTGATTAAATTGAGAAACTAGAAAAAGTAATGGTAAAAGAACCATCATAATCAGCATCAATGCTTGATCAAGAAAGGAGACTTGGTCTTCAAGGTTGTTCAAGAACCTATGGACAAATTCTTAGCCAACTGCAAAGGGACTCTCTTGGTCATAAAGGCCTACAAAAATGGAGCATTCAAGCTTGCTGATCTATATGACAATGTGTTTTCCAATCCAATCAACCATTCATACTTGAAGCCATACTATGACTGGTATGTAGTGCCATGTCAACAACAAAGCAAGGTAAGCAAAACATCTTCTACAACATTAAACTAGCACAAAATGTCCACTACGACATTAAAATAGTACAAAATGTCCTTGGGCTATGACATTAAACTAACACCCATTGCATGGTCCGCTATGACTTAAACTAGCAATCCACCATCCACTACAACATTAAACTAGCACAATAGTCTACTAAGACTATAAAGTAGTGCATCACAATCTGCTAGGATCTTAAACTAGGTTCACGGTCTGTTAGGACCTTAAACTAGCATAGCATGTAATCTACCAAGACTTAAAACTAGCTTCACAATTCAGCATCCATGGTTCAACACACATATTTTTGTGGATAAATAAGTGTGAATACTTTCAAAAATCCATAGCCTATCCACACCTCTTGGGTAGGTTGGGATGGGATGTTGCAGTTCTAGAATGAATTTCTCATCATCGAGGAAAAACCCTCTAAAACATTTGTAGCATCACCATCCTCAACATCTCTCTAATCTTTTGGAGATGCCTTTGGGCATCTTGCTAACCTTTTTGAGCTACTAACACCATTGCTAGTCATCTTGGTCAGAGCTCTCATTGTCAGCATCACTTTTTGGAGAACCAGCGGTACTATGGCCAAGCCACAATACTACCATCCTCCAACCCTCATCATTTCCTAGGCTTGTAAAAGCATCTAGCACCATGGCTTCTCATCATCCTGCTGGGTTTCCTAGATCTTGTCCTTGGTAAGGACTCCTAAGAATTTTCATCACCAACACCTTTAGCCACTTGGATGCTCACTTCTGGTGTGGTTGTTGGAGCTTTGCAGCTTACCACCACCAGTGCCTACACTAGCCTTCCTACTTTGAACATTGCATGCACCTATAACTAGAACAACATTTTTTGCCCCTGTAGTGTCCTCGCAAATAGAATTTTTCTTTCATCTCACATGTTTTGTTTATATTTCTTATTTTCTCTATGTTGTGTTTACAGGGTGAAGCCTCAGTGATGGTTATTCAAAGATGCGTTTCATGATGGTGGTAATTCAACTCACTACTCTAATGTGTCTACTTTGACTTTTTAAGCTACTCAAGAGTGCATATCCATATTATCATGCTATAGCTTATTCATATTTACCTCTTTACCTCACATTTCTATACATTCCCTATAAGTTTCCTTGATACAGATGGCACCCTTCTTTTAGTCGACCATAGAACCCATGATGGACATAATGCAACTGATGCCATGAGGAGCCTTTGTAATGTAACTCATCCCAGGGAGGAAATGTTGGCAACCGTTTGGGACGTAACCGCCAACGAGTGTCCTCGAATAGGATTTAGGTGCCTGCTGGTCTCTGGCAACACCAAGGCCCAAATACCTCCAAATCAACTCAGTAGTTAATGTGAGTATGTGTGTGTGCTATTGCGGTGTGCGGTTGTGAGAAATGTAACGATTGCGTTATGTGTAAACTACAAATGACTTACTTTAAAGAGATTCA
>MNCI01034627.1:1397256-1414182 GCA_015680685.1 Gnetum montanum
CTACTAAAATGCTCTTAAGGCTTTTAAACACAAGTGCTTCTATGGCAAAATTTTAATAGAAATTTCTATCAGGCAACAAGAATAGTAAGAGCAATCTAAAAATCCCAAAATTACTTGCCAAGGATGATACTATCTAAACCACTAGCTAAAAAATTTAAACAAAATAAAAAATGAAATGCATAACTCACAGGACCATGACAAAGAGGCTGAAATCTTTACTTTAGCAAGCCATCTTACAAGCAATCGTTCACACTTTCTTCTTTATGAAATGCTCTTCTCCCAAGACTGAAAGTGTCTCCAAGTGAGAACCCAAGTGATCCCAATGTCTTCTCAAAAGTGTGATGTATGAGATCCCAATGTGATGATGATCCTTCCTCCTCGACCCCTAAAGCCTTTTTATAGGGTTCAAAGGTAGGTAGGGAAGTTACAAAATATCTTGGGTGGTTTAACCACCATAGAGATAAAAAAGCTACAATGGCCAAGTGTCCTATTCCATGGCCAAGTGTCTTCATTCAGTTGCCAAGTGGTCACCATGGAGATAAACAAGTTGTAGGTGACAAGTGTCCCATGCAAGTGAGAAGTGACCATTGTGGAGATAAAGAGGTTGTAGTTGACAAGTGGTCTTTGTGGTGGTTATAACCACCATTTCCATTGACAAGTGTTCAATTCACATGGGACATTGAACAATTGTTGCAAAAATTCCCTTTTTAAATCATAAAATATTTTATTGTTATCTACATCATATAGTAGTAGAGATAGTAACCATGGAGTTGTTGCTCATTTCATCATCCGACCTCATAAGCTTTTCCTCTACTTTGGATAAGTTTATGCAACCTCCACATTCAGTTGACAATGCAAATATCATGTTTGACAAAGTGGACATTCGTTCTTTGATCTTCTTTCAGCATTTCCTTCTAATGGTAATAAACTCACGCTGGGACTTCGGAAGCAACTTTAAATCATTGACCTCCCAACACCAGAGGAAATATTTGGATTCATCTTCACGCTGATTATCAATATTGTCTTTGCTAATACCATAGCATGGATGTTGCCTGATGTCGTTGCTGATGTTTCGTATGGCTTCGGCTCTCCCAGGGGCCATGTTCCACGATTCAGTCAGTGACGGCGGCCATGACGGCCACCATTCCACCACCACTCGGCCTCCATTGCGCTGCCGTTGCTCTGCTGCCGCTGCTCTTTCCGTCGCTGCTCTGCTAGAAATTTTGATTCTAACTCGAAACCCTACAAACCCCTACTGCAAAAACTTGCGAAAAACCCTGATGGCCTCACTACACCTACAATTGTGAGCAAACGCGGCCAGAAGAGCACCCCAAAGCATCGAATCCTACTCTAAAATACTCTGGAAAATCGCGCAAGTAGATTCCACGCAACCGCATTTAGCATACAAGTCCAGTAACATGGTGGCCACAAAGTGATTTTCCCCGAAACCATTTTTAACAATGTGGACATGAATTTGCTTTGTCGTCTGCAGATCCCTCAATGCTGCACAAGATTTTAGAGCGTTGGAAAAAGTGTGAGCATCTGCAAAGAATCTATGAATGTGCATTTGATAGAAAAGAAACAGAACTTTTTGATGCTAGTCGTGGCGGACGTGAGCTTTGATGATGATATTCCAAAGGTAGACATCATCTATTTTGCTGTGAAGGTGCAATTCTACCTCATAAAATGCTTTGCGTGCTTCATCCAGAAACCCACAAAGGCAATATAGGCCCATAAGTTTGGTCCACAAAATTGCACTTTGTTGTTGTTGGATTAGTCCTGCTACCATCAATTTGGCTTGCAATTGCTGTGACGTAACCCATCAACGCATGACTGCAACAGTTTGGCATATCAATTGATATCAGTTGGAGTTTTTCTTCTTTTTCACCATGATGTTTGATGATAGCCACTTGGTGTATCTGGGTTTGCTTGCAAGAAAACAAGCCACCTCCTATTACTGTTGCCACTGCAACCATGCTCATTTGCAGGAAATCCGAAGGCTGCGGTGATGATCACCTTTCAATGGTGAGGCAACGTGTGTTAAGAATATGCCTTAGTGGATGGAAGGGTACTCAGAGTTGAAATAATGCATGAAGCATGTTAATCTGCTTAAGTTGGATCTTAATCATTTCATTATTCCATCTTCTTACTAGATTTTGTATCTTTTGTTGCATTCTAATCATGTCATTCTTTTCTTTGTTCCATCTTAGGTAGTTAAGAATGTGCCTTGTTCTTCAATCAAGGACTACTAGAGTTTAAGCAACCCATAACCTTAAAGCCACATGTTTATTTTCAAATTTTCAACCATACATTCTTTTACAAGTTTTCTTTTTCTAGTATCTACTCTTGTTGTTCCATGAAATGGCCAAAATGTGCCAACAGGAAACACCTATCCTATGAATGTGATGCAATTGCCTCTAAACAAATCTTGTTGAGTAGCACGTAGTCCACCCAACAACAAACATCTCCTAGTTCCAAAAAACATGGGGATGCAAGAGACAAAAAAATAAAAAAAAGAGAAAAAATAATGAAGAAAAAAAGATAAGACAAAAAAGGCAAGAAGGAGTAATGATACAAAATAAATTCTCAAGTAAAAATAGCAAAGTTTCCATTTCATAGCCAGTCCAACCTTGGATCAACCATCTAATAAGCACTTCAATGAGAGGTCAAAATCTTAGGGGCAAGCCATCTCTGTATGGTGACTCCCTCACAAACACCTCACAGAGGGATCATGATTTGGCAACAAGCAATCATGGTGTTGCATCTTGAAACCACATGCACAATGAGAATTCTTCCCACTTGTTATCCTTTAGTTCATCTCCTTAACCTACTCCCTATCATACTTTGTTCCCTTAGCACTCTCAAGCACAGTGAAGCATTCTCTAATTGGGCTTGACTAGTAGTGTTGGCGTCTTGTTTACCATGGTGTTTTGTATTCTTTGTTGATGTCTCTTGGGCCAGTCCTCCGGATGCCAACAAAGAGCATCCAATGAAACACCACCAATTTCAGGCTTTAGTACCTCAATCTCAAATTTTTCTAAGTGTCAAAACTTGACAAATTTTTCTAAGTATTGGTGCTACACTCCCCAACATATTCAATGTAGCATGCATCAAGGATTCTTTTGCAAAGTTTTCTAAGTGCCAATAGCAGCTGCATGAAAATTTTTCTAAGTATCCTACTATGCTCTCTCTCTACCTACTATGTTCCCTAGTGTAGCACACACTTCCATGGCCAATTCACCCAAGTGCCAAGCTAGAAATTGTCAAGGTTACTTGGGATAAATGAAACAATTCAGAAAATTTTCTATCTCTTGGGTTGCCACACTCACTATGCTCCCTAGCGTAACACATGTTCCAGTGGCTAGTTTTACCTAAGCGTTAGGCAAGAAGTTGTCAAGCTAGCTCAGCATGGAAGAGACAATTGACAAATTTTCTAACTCCTAAGGCTACCTCTCATGCTACGACCTAGAGCGTAGCCAACGTACCATGAAGGAAAATTGCAGATTCTATCAAATTTTGGCTAAGTATCCCTACTATGCTCCAGAGCATAGCCAGCATAAGCAACGTTGGATATCAAAATTTTTTGAAATTGTAGAATTTGACTAAGTGTTATGTTACACTCTAGAGCATACCTAGCATGACACTAAGGAAAAGCCTTTGATAGCCTCCAAAACTTAGCATCAGCCTTCATCTTAGCTCTAACATTCCTCAGGCAAGCAAGATCAATAACTTGTATCTCTTTCACATCCCCATTGGTTCCCAAATTTTTTCCTATGCTTGAACCTACTTGAGAGAGGGAAAGACGTAGTCCTAGAGTGTAGCCTCCAAGATGCACTATTTTACATTGTTTGCAGGTACATTATAGTCATTCAAACTTTGGCACATGTAGTCCTAGAAATGTAGTCATAGTTCAATAGTCTCTAGGGACTAGTTCAAGTACTATAAAGCATAGGACTTTGTTACTCCCATGGAAGAGTAGCAAAGGTCAGCATAACTCCATTTATCCTCATGCCACATGGTATCTGATCCACATCTTGTGCCACATGTCATCTGATCCACATTTCACACTAACCCTAGCCTTATAAATACCCCTACATTCGACATTCTAGTGGTTAGAAAATCAAAAGAGCATTGGACATTTTAGCATTATGAGCATCCTTGACAATCTCACACCTAAGAACTTGAGCACACCTAGCACTTTGCACTTTGGTACCTCCCAAAATGCAATTCACCAGTGTACCCGCAGAGCACAACAATAGCCAACCCAACAGGTTCAATCCCCATGGTAATCATCAGTTCTATGTAGTAGATGTCCTAGAGACTATGACTACACTATTATGCTACCTCTGTGCTAGCTTGTACACTACGTACCTTTCTCACCTCTTTTCCTGCAATAGTTATGCTTCCTCGTTTGGGGCTGTGCACTTTTTTTCTCAAGTTTCATAACATTTCTCAAGCATTTTTCTTTGGTATTTATCATAACACTTGCATTTCTTATTATTTCATATATATTTGCACATTTGCATCATTTTTATTAGGCTGGGACACCTTACTATGCTCTAGCTTAGTCAGCCCTAGTGCCTGCACATAATGTGGCATAAGCCCCTTTCACACACAGTCATCTTAACACCTCGTAAGTCCATGTATGATCAACAAGATCATCCAAGGCACCTCATTTCTGGTTTCTAGAATGGCCCTCACATAGACTTAGGGTTAGGCTTTATGCCCACTAACCTCTCGGTGTTCCAACCATCGATCTTTTCAGCCATCACACCCTCCTTTTTTTTGTTGGGTGAAACCTTCATTGGGTTTCTTTACCAAAGAAATTTTTGATTTGGTTTTCCCATTGAGTGAGATGTGTTACACTCTATGGAATTGATGGATTTTCCATTGAATGAGATGTGTTTCATTCAATGGACTTGATGGTGGAGTATGATAAAGAGATGTCATTTGACCATAGTGCATGAGTGTCAAACACTAGTCAACATTATTATCAAAGGTAAGGAGGATTATAATTAGGCCATGGCGTTGGGCTCAAGGGAACAGTAATAAAAATGATATGATAAAAGCATTCTTGGCATAGTAGAAAACACTTACTAAATCTTACATATCGAGATCATGTGGTGACTTGTTTCCATAGTGAGTTGCACCTTCACAATAACTCTAAGTTTCATCCTGTAAGCACAACTTTAAGAGGACAAGGAAAACCAAGCAAAGAAAACATGTTTTCATGTTACAATGCATATGGTCACATATAATGATGAATAAAAACAAGCTACCAAGGTCACTAGTATTACTAATTTAGGGCCATTATGAGCCATGCTGTTAATTTAAGGCTTTAGCTAGCCATACAAAGATGTGTATTTGTTGTGCAAAAGATTTCATGTAGGCTTTCCTGTTCTTGGCTATGAAGGTCATTGACATAATTTACAGGATACATGTAGCAAGGCTTTAGATAGGAATGATTGACTAGATTGGCTAACTCATTCCCATCCATGTCTTCTATTCAGTAGGCCCTATTGCCATATGCCTTGGTGACTAAGAAAGGTACTTCCCAATTGGCTAAGAACTTGTCTGCATACTTGTGGATGGCCTTGATGACCAAGTTTCCTTTCTTGATCTTATACTTACTCAAGCTATGGCAAGGTTGCGATTTTTTCCTCTCTTGGTAGCATTTGATATGAGTGAGTGTTTGCACTTATTGCTCCTCCACCAAGTCTAGGTCCATGGCACGTAACTCCTTGTTTAGTTCATCACTAAAGAAGTTGGATAAGGCCACTCAGAGCAATGGTACCTATAGTTCAAGAGATAAAACAACTTCAGAACTATAAACAAGGCTCTATAGGGTTATACTTGATGCAATATGTTATGTTGTTCAATAGTCCCAAAAGTGCATGGACAAGTCACTCTTGGTAGCGTTTGATATGAGTGAGTGTTTGCACTTGTTGCTCCTCCACCAAGTCTAGGTCCATGACACATAACTCCTTGTTCTATCAATGACTAATGAAGTTGGATAAGGCCACTCAGAGCAATGGTACCTATAGTTCAAAAGATAAAACAACTTCAGAACTATAAATAAGGCTCTATAGGATTATACTTGATGTAGTATGGTATGTTGTTCACTAGGCCCAAAAGTGCATAGAAAAGTCACTCATGCCACCTATGTTTACTATTATTCATCATTTTCTTGAGAAAGTTTATGATAGCCTTATTGCTTTCCTTTGTTTGTCCATTGTCCTCCATTGGCCTAAGGATAGTATGGCGATGAGAAGAAATGCTTAATGCCTAGGTTGTGATATAAGCTTTTTGTTTCTTGGATACTAAACTATGGTTTGTTGTTTGTGCCTATGGTCATAGGTATGTCAAAAAAAGCTACTATGTTGTCCAAAATGAATCTATAAACTTGTTCAGATGTAGTCTTTCTCAGGGAAATAATCTCAACCCACTTTGTGAAGTATTCAGTTGTGGTGATGATGAAGCCATGGCATATAAAAGACTTAGGCATTATAGGCCTAATGATATCCAACCCCCATCATTGAAATGAATAAGTGATATGATTAGTGTGTAACTTATTCAATGGTATGCATATGAGATTGATATGCCATTGACAAGTGTCACAAGTTTTGACCTTTTGCAAATAGTCATTTTCCATATAGGACCAATAATAACCTAACTACCTAATCTTAGTGGCCATAGCTCTAGGTCCTATATGTCCTCCACAAATTCCTTCATGAACTTACTCTAGGATTGTTTAGGCTTTAGATTTGCCTAAGCATACAAACAATATGCCATCATAGGATCATTGACATAATGTCTTATCACCTACAATGACATACTATTTTGATCATTTATGTATGACATACTTTTGAGTAGTAGTCAAGCCTTGTGAAGGTTCACCATGCATAAGATAAAACTTAATATCATCATGCACTTCCTTGTATTAGTATGTACTACAATCATGAAGGTATCTTTAGTGCTTTCCATGATGGAAATAGAATAGTCCACAATCAAGGTGAATAACTTACTAAACACATCTGACATTACTGGACATGGAAACTTTGATTGCTAGAATAGAAACCAAAAGATCCAGACATGGAAATTGTTATAATTCTAAATTCCAATGACCTCTAGAAATAGGATTCAAGGTACCCTAGACAATTTGTCCAATCACTCAGGGACTTACAAAACTGGAAACAGAGACATAAACAAAAATGTAAATGACTTTGAAAACAGAAATAGAAACAAAGTTGTAAACATAAATAATGCAAAATTTGCAAATTTGGAATGAAAAAAAATGCAAAAATGAAAATGTAAACTAAAACTTTCACAACATGAACAATAAATTTATTTAAATAAAAATAAGGGATAAGGTTCATGAAGTGCAAATTTTATGCTAATAGCGCCAAAAGTTTCTTGCAAGAGCTTGAAGTCCATTGGAGAAGGCAGGGTGTGTTATACGATAACTCCATGATCTAGTTTTTTCCTTGCTCTAATTTCTAGAAAAATTATATTTTTTTTCACTAGGGTCTACAATGTGGTTATGGAAATGGATTTTCACTTTTCACACAATGGCAACTACATAGGAGTCTCTGTGCCTAGCGTAGTACTAGTTTATGTTGCAAAAAGTGGAAATAAGATTGCAATGGGCTTTTTTAGTTGTGAAAATGAAAAAATTTTGTTACTTATGTGAAGTTTTGGAATTTTTGTGAAAGTTTCAAATGTCCAAAAAATGTTGGAACTGGAATATGGTGTTTAGGTTGGGTTTTTATAGGGTTGATGTGGCTATTTTGGGTCTATGCACTACTACCATGATTATTGACAGATTGGCATCAATTTGCAGGTGCAATGACTATCAAATCTTAGTGTAGTTACCATTTATAGTAAGTATGGTATGGAATATAGCTACAAAACCCATCCATTTACTATAAATTTTAAATGAACTTTTGTGACTATGTTGGAACCATTCTTACTACATTGGCTAAAACAACATCAAATTTACATGTTGTAACCTTTGTAACCCCATCCCTATGAAACTTGAGGTAAACCTTCATTGTAAACGTGAAGATTATAATCCATAAGAGGCAATTTCACATATTTCATACTTTTAGGATTGAAAAATGTCTCATAAGTGGCCAGAGCCTCATTCCCCAAGTAAAAAGAGTCACCTAGTGTTTATATTTAAATGGTACTTTAATGGGTTTTATGGGGGGTATACATTTTTTTACACTAACAAATCCTTGCAAGGGGTAAGCTAGCTAGGAGACATCAAAGCTAGCATGGAGGAGTGTAGGGGAATGGATCTCACCTACCCCCAGCATGGAGAGGAGGGCGACTCAGTTTAGAGTAGTTTGACCTTCACCCCTACTATTAATCTCTCATCTCCCTCAATGTTGACACTCTTCCCAAGCATGGATGGGTTAGCTAGCATGGCTGCATGGGGATGGATCTCACCTACCTCCTAAACATGATAGTAATTTGCAGCCAATTTTTCAGCTGTTTACAGCTAATGTTTACCTCAATCATGGTCAAAATCCTATAAAAATCAAACATTGACACAATTTCAAGGTTCCACACTTTCCACATCCTTGACATTTTACATACTTTGAGCATTTAACATCCAAGAGGTCTTTCTTCCTAGCAAAAATGTAACTTCTTGGGTCCTATCAATGTGGAACCATTGTAATCTTACTACTTTTAATACCCCCCTAGGATCCTCAAATCTTAGTATGGAGTAGCTTGGTAGCCTTTACGCCACATCTCCCAACCCTTCAGTAGTTATCTAAGTTGAACATTTCAAGTAGCAATAGAGGAGGTTCAAAAACATCAAGAGTGGCTAAGAATCCAAATTGTGGAGTAGCTAGTATATTCTTCAATGGAGTTGGAACCCCTACCCAAGTGAAACCCCCTTTTGCTCTCCTATGAACACCTTTGTACATATTCTTAAACTAATTCTTTGTGGAATTAATAAAGTTTATAGTTTCAATTTGTATGCTATTTGTGTTCATATTTTATTTTAGATTTGAAAATTTTTACATTTGCACACCCCCATTTTGCATCCCACCACACCCCCCCCCCCCCCCCGGCCCGAACCCCCGGGGGATTNACCATACCACCTAGGGCACCCTGAATTCCATTTTTTCCTAGAGGCCCTAGGGATTCAAGGTTGAGGCTATTTGTGGTTGAGAATCCTTGGTTTTTCAATGGCCAAGATTTTTCATTACAATATTTTCATGGCACTAGAAGGAGATCCTCCACCAAATTTATCTCCCTCATTGTCAACATTGCCTATCCTTTGAAAGTTTTTGATTTTTGTAGCAAAAACCTTGAAATCCCCTTGAGAACCAACGTTTCCCCTCATCCCCCTGTAACAAAAACTCAAGCATGGAATTTGTAAGGTTCTTGGTGCTAAGTTTTCACAACATATATTGTGAATTCCCAAAGGCAAAGCTAATGTTGATTACCCACATGAAAATGTTCCATCTCTTGTTGTCATTTCCATAGAAAAACCAACATTAGTTCAACACCAATAAAGAAAATACTTTCCCTTCTTCCTTATTGAGGAATTTGGTAGCCTACCAAAACCATTTTGAGAAAGTTTCAGGTCTCTATTTTGGTTGGAAAACTTTCCTCCCATTTACCAATGTTGGTTTTAGGAAGTGTGAGATCTCCCCATCTCCCCATCTCTTTCTTCTCGACCATACCCAAGGATGTGCCAGCTAGGAGGCTAGCATCAGTTTAGCTTGGCATCAAATTTCTCATCTTTCTATTTTTGGAAAAATGGATTTAACTACTTTTATCCCTACTTACTACTTATATTAAGTGTTCTATTTTTGGTTGTGTTTACTTCTTTTCACTAGATTTAAGCTTTTTGGCAATTCCAATTGCCAAATTTTTCATTCTGTTCTCCATCTTTCTAACAGTTGTTACCCTGCTTTTACCAATGTTGGTTTTGGAAGGTGTGATATTTCCCCATGTCATTCCTCCTTTTCCCCTTGCCACATTTAGGGATTTGAAAAACTATGAAGCTAACATGGGTGAATTTTGCTACCACCTTTTCATCCTTTCATTTTTAGTAAAGGGGTATACCCCTCTTACCTCCCACTTACTATTTACAATAAGTACTCTATTTTTAGCCCTTTTTACCTTTTTGTAATCATTTTTCAATTTCATTTATTAGAATTTCCTCCTATTTTTTGCCTTTTATAGCTTTTTTCATGTCATTTTCAACATAACAACCATGTCTCTCCCACAATCGACCAAGTTACCTTACAACTACACCGACAGTGGATCTCATCAACATTACATAAGGATCTATGATTCCAAAGATCCTACTATGATGGAATGTAGATAATCCCTAAGGCTTAGAGCTTAAAGTCTTAGGTTTTTGGTAATAAATGAAGAATACTATAACTTTAGTTATGCCAAGATCCAGGTTAGCATGCTGATTCCCCAAGAAGAAGTAGAAGCCAAGAGGGAATTAGAGCTCCTTCATTACAATGGAAAGGAGTATATTTTCTCCCCCTAAGACCAAATACCCCTCAATGACATCTATGCTATTATCTTGATCCTCCTCATTAAGATTGATTAAGACAACTAGAAGGCTCTATCTAATGGACAACCAAAGGTGGAAGATGAGTTTAAGAAATATTTTGAGCCTGAGAACCTTTTTGGAGGAACTCTTCTAGCAAGGGACCCCCAAGGCCATGGTGCCCACCTTTACCCCCTTCACCTCTTCCTCTAGGCACATCCATTATGTTTATGCCCATCCTGATCATCACTACATACCAAGCATAATTGGTATCACAACCAACCACCTTTCACTTCTCCCTTCCCCTTGCTACCGAACCCAGGTCAATTCAACAAACATCAATAGTAGCTATTATCGCTAACTTGTTGACTAGCCATGTAAGGCCCACCATGGAACCTCAACCAACCCAAGGGTCACATACCCCTTTTGTTCCATTTTTGTCTCAAATACTGACATAAACATCTTTTTCCTTGTTTGGCCCACAAAATACAACCATGATGCAACTGCTCTCATCTATCCTACAACCAATAGTAAGGCCACAAGCCACAAAAAAAATACCACAACCATATGTGCAAGCCTAAAAGCCAACAGAGCCACCACAAGGCCTAGATCAATCCTTCCAAATGATATAGTACCTAAAAAAGAAGTTGAAGAGGGTCAAAGCTTCTACTTCCCAAAGTATCAAGATCATGGATTTTTTCTAGGATGATTCTATCAGTCTTGTGGTCCCACCCTTGACACTTCCTCTTGGTGTTCTTATTTGCTAATTTATCAAGTATAATGAATAAGGTAATCCTAATTCTCATATTATAACCTTCTAATCCAAGTACCTACTATTGCAAGCATGGCCTCATACTTTCATGAGGATTTTCCCTATGTCCTTGATTGGGAAAGCACTGGATTGGTACTGTGCCCTATCTAGAGGATCCATATCCTCTCTTGAGGGCTTGATAGCCTAGTTTGTTAACCACTTCAAGTATAACTTGAAGCCCAACACCATGTTTGACCAACTAATGAACGTCAAGTAGTGACCCCTTGAGCCCATGTAGAAGTTCATCCAACGATGGAATGATTTGCTCAATGAAATGTCAGAGCCTATAGTTGAAACACACATTTTGGCTAGAAGTTTATTGTAGATGGATATAACTATATCCATGTCACTGAGCTCCATATTCATATCCACCCTCACTTCAACTACCAACTAAAGAACCCCTATGGGATTTTGGTAATTGATCGAAGATTCAAAAACTTCAAAAATGTCATCATCACTCAAGAAAAAGGTTGCCTAGAATTAGATGCTTTAATCATTACCCTTTCCAAATTCACTCTTTCATTACACAATCATAATTTAGCTAATAGTTTAATGATCATAGTTTATATTCTATTATACATGAAGTTAGGTAGTATCTACAATATAATAGTTACTAGATTAATTTTTAAGTTATTTTAAAGTGTTAACATTAGAATCCTTTTACCATTCGATGAACAATTAGTATCTTGTGGAACTTCCAATATAGAATATGGATCAACTCTAAATACAAAGGATCTACCAATCCATACTCTATATCCTCAACTAGATAACACTTTAAAAGAATTCTATGAACATTTCTTACCCAAAAAATCAACTCATATTTTGGGAAAAAGACATTACCAGGTGAGGCTAAAAACTCTAAAATTTTCTGAAGTAGATCCATTTTCTCCTTTAGATTGGGAAGAGTCATCCAAAAAGAGGATTTTACCTCCTATCAAAAATCCCTCTTCATTAATTCCTGGAAGAAGATCCTTCCATGAAACACCCAAAAAGGGAAACAAAATGATCTTAACCTTGAAGGAAACTATTTAAAGATTTTCTAAAAACCTAGGAATTACATGTGATGTAGACAAGCTCCTAGGAAAAAAATCTTTCCAAAAACCTATGAAAATAGAAAACCCTAAAGAAATAGCTGAGCACCCAGAGGCTAGTTAAACCCTATAGAAATCTTTGAGGAACATAAAGGCAAACAACCTGGAGAAGAAATTAAGGAAACTAACTCTAGTAGTGATAGTGCCTCAGAATCTTGTTCACATCATTATGCAGTAAAGTATGATCATCAATATCATTGTGTAGAATGTGATGCCTTACTAAAAATAAGAATGAATACCTCAAAAGAACCAAATACTACAAAAGAAACGAAGAAGCCAAAGGAAAAGATTCATACCCTTTTCCAAAAATTATCTATAGATCCACCAATAAAGACTATTCGAATGCAAAGCTAGGCTAATTCTAAAATTAGTGATATATTAATTCAGTATTATATAATAAAAAGAAAATTATATAAAAATTCCCAAAATAGAAAAAATCTCTAATGGGTTTAATGAGTTTCAAAAAAGCATGTTTCTTCTTACCAACCAAAAAAATCCTCTAATCATAGTATCCTAGAATATGGTACTAATATAGACTCTTATAGCTTTTTACAAGATTATAGATCTTGATATAACAGAGAATAAAAGGAAAATTCAAGGGTGAATGGTCATGAAGAATCAACTTCTAGTCCTATGGTGATTACAAATCAAGAAGGGAGAGAAAGATGTTGAGAAGACCTAGACTTAGAAGAGGAAAATTTAGTAAAGAATCTAGAAATATATATAAAAGCTTCTTAGGACTATTAGGAAATCTCTTCTACGTTGATCAAGGAGAAAGAACCTAGATTTAACCTAGATAGACTCTCATTCCTAGAAAAAAACATGTGATCAATCAAATTTTAGGATTCATAAACAAACAATTCATGTTAGATAGAGAAACATCTAAACATGCTATACAAAATGGCATCCTTAATTTTATAGGAAATTTAAGGTGCTAGTAGAACCAAATAAATGTTGATAATAAGAGAAAAATATTGAATCGAATATCTATCTTGTTTATCAACACCATAACTAAATAATTTCTAGGTAATAAAGATATTTATGTTTTCGATTGTAGGGAGTAATATTTTGCTATAAAATTATATAGAATTTAAGATGTCCATAGTTTCTTAGATCATATGGATAATTGGTATTATCATGGTAAGCTAGCCCAAAATTGGACTACTAAAGAACACCTTCTTCGCACTATGCCCTAGCCATTTGTGGAAAAGTACCAGCAAGAAATCAAACTACGGAATAGGACATTAAACGATATGAGTTTTAATTACATTAGTGTTGGTGACAGTTTGGGACGCGACCGCCAACGAGTGTCCACGAACAAGATTTAGGTGCCTGCTCGTCTCTGGCAACACCAAGGCCCAGATACATCCAAATAAACTCAGTAGTTAATGTGAGTATGTGTGTGTGCTGTTGCGGCATGTGGTTGTGAGAAATGTAATGATTGCATTGTGTGTAAACTATAAATGACTTACTTTAAAGAGATTCAGCCAACTTTGCCAAGTACTATGAGTTGTTGAAAGTTTCCTATTTTGTTCAACTACCTAGTCTACGTGGTCCTTATAATACCTACTTGTAACAAATAAAATTTTGCAAAAACATTTGAGCACAACTCCGCAATCTACTCCTAATTTTCCCCAGAGAAAGAGATAGTTCCACAAGAAAACTAGAAATAGAGCAAGATTCGATGGAAATAAGCAGAAAAGAAAAGAAAGCAGATTTGTGTAGACCTCAAATATTTAAACAAGGTAAAATGACACGAGTAAACACTTCGCAATAAAGCTATCCCAAATTCAATATCTACGAATTGTTCAAACTTCCAAGGCTCAAACAAGCAATTTCTTCAAGACAATCCTACTATGCTACCAAAAATTGCTGTGTAAACTACCACATACGAGACTCCACTTTGACTAGATAATAGATGTCAACGATTGCATTCAAATAGAACCTTTAAAAGATTTGACAATTTCTGATTGAAATACCATGAAAATTTACTTTAAAGATAAAAAGAAGCTATTCTGGTCCCCTCAAAATACCAAAGATTTTCTGAACCCTCTCAACTACTGAATTGTTCAACGGCGTGACTACAAACAAAGGCTCTCTTACTAAAATCCCAATAACAATTCCCACACGTTGCACAGTAATGAAATTTACTACTAAAATGCTCTTAAGAATTTTAAACACAAGCTCTTCTATGGAAAAACGTTAATAGAAATTTCTATCAGGCAACAAGAATAGTAAGAGCAATCTAAAAATCCCAAAATTACTTGCCAAGGATGATACTATCTAAACCACTAGCTAAAAAATTTAAACAAAATAAAAAATGAAATGCATAACTCACAGGACCATGACAAAGAGGCCGAAATCTTTCCTTTAGCAAGCCATCTTACAAGCAATCATCTTTACAAATATTCTTTGCAAATGTTCTTCTCAAGACCCCAAAGTGTCTTCAAGTGAAAGCCTAAGTGCTAACTAGTAGCCTTCAAAGTGTGATGTATGAGACCTCCCAAAAGTTTCTTCTCCAAAATGTTTTCCCAAAAATTATCGTCTAAAATCCCCCCATCTCTTCTTCCTCATGAAGCCTTTTTATAAGGTTTACAAGGTAGTTACATGCCAAAATATCCTCGCTAACTTTTCTCCCAAGTAACTTGGCCAACCAATTAGGAGTTTACTTGCCCAACAAGTTAGGAGGTTACTTGCCCATTTAATTAGGAGGGAGTTAGGAAGTTATTCATAAAGTTAGAAGGAATTAATATTTGCAAATATTATAAATATTTCCTTTGTAAGTAATTTATTAAAATAAATCTAAAATCCCTAATCTAATTTAATTTAATTTAAATTTTAAATAAAAAGTGTCATTAATCTCTAAGATTTTACCATAAAAATATAATATAATATCCACCTTATTGGTGGTAGTGGTAGTTAATTTATCCTTTCTGCATCCCCGATAATTGAAATTAAAATTCGTGATGGCTGAAATATGAGCCCAAAGGTGAAGGCACTGATCCTGCAACTGCCCGCAACCAATTCAAAATATCTTCTTTAGCCAAAAATCGTTACCAGCAATTGCCATCACAAGAGAAGCCTTGGCCGCCACGTTAGGAAACGTCGCCGTGTGTTCCGTAAGGATCTGCAACTATTGTAACCTCTGCCTGTCGAAAATTCCCTGTAGGTTTTGATGATTATGTGATTTAATCCTTTCTTCATAGATTTTCGCTGCCTTCCATCTGTGATAACTGGTAAACTGTCTGGCTTTCAGAATTTTCGTCCAACATTTGGTGTAGATTCTTCAAGCAACATCCACCAGGGTTTTAAAGGCATTTGTCGTTGCTGCGGATGAAAACCCAAATTTGTTCATCGCACAAAGTAGGCATCCATTCTTCTAAAATCCACAAGTGCCTCTACTAGAATTGATGATATATCCGCTGCATTCTGCCCTAAACTGGCCTTAGTTCTGTCTGGCTTTCTGCACGCGATTGCTACCCGAAACCGCCTTTAACTTGGCTCAATGGTGAAAGAAGGGCCTCCCACGTGTTCCACGAACTCTGGTTCGGCGTTTGGCGAGTTGAAAACATAAATCCGGTTGATGCGTGGGTGCAATCCTGAATGGAAAGCCAAAGGATTTGCTCCAAAACCACGACATTCAATTCTATTTTTCTGATTTCGTTTTTTTTTCTAGCAACGTTAACAATGGGCCTTTGGACATACATGAATTTGGGTTCTTCTGCAATACATAAACCTTTACATCCTTCGATAATTTTAAATTTAAAGATTCAAAACCTGTTGGTAGTCCGTTAGGTCCTTCACTTGCTTCCAAATCTTAGCTGATTTTTGATAATCCATTACCCATGGTGTTGTCTATTTTGCCAATATTAACAGGGGGTATGCTTTCTTGTGGTAAATAATCACCTCCTATTTTTATTCCAATCTTCACTCAAGAAAATAACTTGGCATTTTAATTTACTTTCCAAGAAGGCTTCAACATCAAGATTATTTACTATTAGCTTGCTTCTTCAAGAATACCCATTAACTCACAATACTAAACTGCAAATTTACAACCAGGGATTGTGCTAATTTTGAACAAAATATTCCAACTGCTCCATGTAATGGCCAAATGTGCCAACATTTCTACCCCCCTTTTTCAAGACTAAAACATACTAAAAATTTCACTAGATTTTTACAACTGAATAGAAATCTTTTTTGAGGAAAATTCCCATTTTACATAAGGTGTGATGGGACAAAAACCTCATTCCTAAGCAAAATCAAACTGTACACAAAAAACTATACATTATCAAGTCCTTCATGAACTATTCTTGAGATGGAAACTGAATTGTGAGGGTTACCCTAGTGGGAATCCTCATCTCTCTAACTATTTCATAGGAAATCTCTGATGTGATGAAGGTAGTCCTATTGTTCTCTGGCTTGGTAGATGTCTCATCTTGATCTACATGAGCTTTCTCTTCAACATTTTTCTCATTTTCTTTTTCAGATGAGCTCTT
>MNCI01034627.1:1422161-1454890 GCA_015680685.1 Gnetum montanum
CCTTTGTAAGTAATTTATTAAAATAAATCTAAAATCCCTAATCTAATTTAATTTAATTTAAATTTTAAATACTAAGTGTCATTAATCTCTAAGATTTTACCATAAAAATATAATATAATATCCACCTTATTGGTGGTAGCAGTAGTTAATTTATCCTTTCTGCATCCCCGATAATTGAAATTAAAATTCGTGATGGCCGAAATATGAGCCCAAAGGTGAAGGCATCGATCCTGCAACTACCCGCAACCAATTCAAAATATCTTCTTCGGCCAAAAATTGTTACCAGCAACTGCCATCACAAGAGAAGACTCAGCCGCCGCGTTAGGAAACGTCGCCGTGTGTTCCGTAAGGATCTACAACTGTTGTAACCTCTGCCTCTCGAAAATGCCCTGTAGGTTTTGATGATCATGTGATTTAATCCTTTCTTCATAGATTTTCGCTACCTTCCATCTGTGATAACTTGTAAACTATCTAGCTTTCAGAATTTTCGTCCAACATTTGATGTAGATTCTTCAAGCAACGTCCACCAGGGTTTTAAAGGCATTTGTCGTTGCTGCGAATGAAAACCCAAATTTGTTCATCGCGCAAAATAGGCATCCATTCTTCTAAAATCCACAAGTGGATCTGCTGGAATCAATGATATATCCATTGTGTTCTACCCTAAACTGGCCTCAATTTTGTCTGGCTTTCTGCATGCGATTGCTACCCGAAACCCCCTTTAACTTGGCTCAGTGGTGAAAGAAGGGCCTCCCACACACTCCACGAACTCAGGTTCGGCATTTGGCGAGTCGGCAACATAAATCTGGCTGATGCGTGGGCGCAATACTGAATGGAAAGCCAAAGGATTTTCCCCAAAACCACGGCATTCAGTTCTGTTTTTCTGATTTCGTTTTCTTTCTCCGGCAGCGTTAACAATGGGCCTTTGGACATACATGAATTTGGGTTTGTCTGCAATATAGAAACCTTTACATCCTTTGATAATTTTAAATTTATGGATTCAAAACTTTTTGGTAGTCCGTTAAGTCCTTCACTTGCTTCCAACTCTTAGCCGATTTTTGATAATCCATTACCCACGGTGTTGTCTATTTTGCCAATATTAACAGGGGGTATGCTTTCTTGTGGTAAATAATCACCTCCTTTTTTTATTCCAATCTTCACTCAAGAAAATAACTTGGCATTTTAATTTACTTTCCAAGAAGGCTTCAACATTAAGATTATTTACCATTGGCTTGCTTCTCCAAGAATACCCATTAACTCACAATACTAAACTGCAAATTTACAACCAGGGATTGTGCTAATTTTGAACAAAATATTCCAATTACTCCATGTAATAGCCAAATGTGCCAACAATTAGAGAATTAATAGAAGAGGTAAATAGAGAACTATGCCAAGAATTAAAATCATAGGCTATGATGAAACAAATTAACAATAAAATAGGAAAAACATTCTATAAAAATATTTGTCCAGAGAACCATTGGCAACAACAAGATAGGTCTACATCTTGTTCCAAGCTAAGAAAAAAACCATGTAAGCCTAAATGTCCAACATGGTCTAAACATCCTTCTCATCCACAAATGCATAAAATATTTAGAGGACTATTTAAATGAAGGAATAATAAGCTTCCAAAAGTAAAAATTAAATGTTTTATCTGTAAAGAAAATCATTTTGCTAGATAATGTCCTAATAAGACTTGACATTCTTGGCAAGTCATTTTCATATACCATTATAATCTATTTGAAAAAATTTATGAATATACTATAGACCCCTCTACACCATTTAAACCTAGTGACATTTACATCAAATCAGATGAATATTTTGATGATGTCATTACTAATCTAAAATCCTCTTTGTTTAATGGAAGGGGGGATAGTGATGACTCTAACATTTTTTTTATTGCCACATGAACCACCATAGTAATAACATCCTTTTTGTAGGATAGTCACCACCAGACCAATGTATTGCTCATATCCCAAAACATTAGCCTTAGAACCTCCTTTAGATTGCCAACCATACATGAGTGACCTAGATATCAGATTATAAAAGCATAATTAAAATGGATAAAACACCAGTTAGACACTGCCCTTGTAGATGACATTAATAAAATTATCTCTCTAAAAAATAGAATAAAAGAAAAAGAACAAGAGCTAGATGAGCAACAATATTTAATAGAAGAAAGATTATTTAAATACCCAGATTCTCAACCCATAGAATTTGAAAAGAGTCCAAGCTTTAGGTCTGATTTAGGAAATGATCTAGTAGAAGACGAAGAGTAGTAGAATGAAATAAACATACCTCATCTTGATGAATCACTAACATGAAAACAAAAGATAACGCAACTACAAAAATATATACAGTGGGCTACTAGTGAAATGGAATAATTAGAAAAAATAGAGGAGAGTTATTAGAGGTAGAAATATCAAGAGAAAAATGCCATGCTTGTAAGTATAGTTGGTAAAAATATTAAAATAACTACATTACCTCTATGCACATTCATGATAAAGTTTGATAAGTATAAAACCTATCCCATGGATGCCCTTATCAATAGTGGTGCTTAAGTATCCTTAACTAGGTGGAATATCATGCCTTCCCATTTCTGGAAAAAGAAAGAAATGATATATGTTACTTTCAATACACAGAAAGCTCCACTATAATACCAAGCCAAAATGCTAATAAATACTTTAGATAATAACCTAATCTATATAAATTTCTATTTCTTTAATATGGAATCATATGATCTACTAATAGGAATAGATAACCTAGAAAGGTTAGAACCATATACAATAGGGAAGAATTTTGTTTTATTAGCCAACCAAAATTTTCCTAGAAATATTACTTATAGGGAAAGATTTTAAACTCTGTGCCAAGGAAAACCAAATACTAAGCCATGGGTCATTAATAATGTAGAAAAGCTAGAGGATTATTTTGAAGAAATACATAAGAAATTGATGACATTAACCCATGATGATCCTACAATATTTAGAAATAAGAAAGAGCATTGGTGTAGGATCGAGTTGAGAGATGATTGATTGAACCTAGTACCAGTATGTTCACTTGTCATGCCTTCTATGTCAACAAAAGAGTTGAAAAAGTGCATGGAAAGAAAAATTTAGTGGTAAATTACAAACCTTTGAATGAGCTCATAAAATTAGTGAAACACCTAATACCAAGTAAGGATGATCTTTTCCAAAGATTATTATACACACATGTCTATTCCAAGTCTAATTTAAAATTAGGGTTCTAGCAGATATAGGTGGAGGAATAGGATAGATGGAAAACCACCTTCACAATTCTAGGTGGTTTATACCAATGGAATATTTTACATTTTGGGATTAAAACAACACCCTTCATTTTCTAGAAAACAATGGATGTAATCTTTGGATCATATCCCTTTATTATGGTATACATAGATGATATCTTAATTATGAGCAAAAATCCACAGTAGCACTTAGAGCACTTTAGAATGTTCTATGACATTGTAAATAGAAATGGCTTAGTACTCTCTCCCATGAAGATGCACATTGCAAAAGACAACATTGAATTCTTAGGACTAGAGATATCACAAGGATCTATATCTCTACAAAATGACATCTTAGAATCTATCAAGAAATTCTCTAATGAGCTAAAGGACAAAACACAGCTTCAAAGATTTTTAGGTTGTATAAACAATGTTGTAGGATTCTACGAACACCGGGCTAGAGGCTGTAAGTTGTTAAATGAGAAACTTAGCTAGAATCCCCAACCATGGACACAAAAACATACAGATACAATCTTACATCTAAAAGAAAAATGCATACATTTGTCAAAATTTTAGTTACCAATAGATGGAATCTTGATATTAGAAATAGATGCATCTTATGAGTTTTGAGAATAAGCACTAAAAGAGAAAAAGAATAGGGTAATTAGAATCTATAGATATGCATCTAGAAACTTCTCTAATACACAACAAAACTACCATAGTATGCATAAGGAACTTATTTCCATAGTTAAAAGAGTAGAAAAATTTAGATTATTTTTACACCATACTCATTTCATTATTAGGAGCAACTAAAGACACTTTGATAACTATTTAAGCTCAAAAGCTCTGAATAAAGTAGCTTATACGGGTTAATTTGGTGGGCATTATATTTAGTAAATTTTGATTTCTCTTTAGAATACATATATGGTAGAAAAAATAGCTTAGCAAATTTTCTAAACAAAGTGTTTCAACTCTTTGTGTAATTACTAATGTTTTGAGTTTATCATGTATAGAGTTGCTAATAAATGAAGGTTGTATGATGCGATCCTTCAGGTGCCTACAAGCATGTGCACCAAGAGAACAATATATGTCATCCTTGGAAATGATTCAAATCTTTGAGTCACATGAATACCATTTCTCTAATTTCTACTAGTTTCATGAACATGCAAATATAGATTTTGATATTCATACTAGGATTGTTACCTCAGCTCAAGGTGCTAGACCTTTCATATTTTTGAATACTCATTTGGAATTATTTTCCCTTCAATGGCTTGATATTAATGATTTTTTATTATGGCCATATTATCAACCTAGTCCCTACCATTTCTACATTATTAATCTTAACCCTTAGGGATCTAGTAATAGACCAAATGAGGCTTTCTAGATATGGTGGTCAAAATTTGAACACATCCCTCTCCACTATCTAACTAATTATCCAAATTACCTTTATCAAAGAAGAAATGGACATCATGATGATTATATTTTTTATGGAAGTGTTGAAGCTAGGGGATGGCATTATTTAACAAGTTATGCCACTCCAAGGTATTACCTCATATCCTACATCAACAAGAGAATAGATTGGAAAAATTCTAGCAATAGGCCTTCTACCAAGATAAATATACTAATAATCCTACTGACATCTGGCATTATCTCCTAGAAAGAGGATTGTAACCTAGAACTCTAAGCCTAGATACTTTAGATAATAGGATAGCTCAATTCAAGAATTAAGGTGGCTACTATAGATTCATTCATCATTGTCATCTTCCTACAACATATCAAAGTTTTGAAGATGGATCTAATAGTAAATCTCTAACTGGGTCCATATCTAATTGATCATCATGATGTTCCATTATATACCATGAAAAGGAGTATAACAGTCATATGTATAGTAATATCATGTGAGTCCATTCTATAAAGAAAGATTCGATCTTATCTTGAATCACATTATGATGTCTTCCACTACCTAGTAGTATGGTGTGAGTTGGAAGGCACCTTGAATGGTAGAGAGACAATCTCCTCTTCTATATAAGAGTTAGTCTACAATGCTAAGAGGCATCAAAGTTCAAAGAGATCTCAAGTTGAAGTAATTTGCTTGCTTGAAAGAATTCCTACCCTAAGCATCCCTTAGTTGCTTCTTGTTTGTAATCTAATTTATGTAGTTTGAATAATATGAACAAGGAGATTCTTTGTATCATATCTCTTTGCATAGTTACTATTGTGCTCCACTATGTTGTGCACATCTATGTTACTATAAGTGAAAAAATTAGTAAAAAAATGATTAAGAGGTTGAGAGGTGTGAGCGAGAGGTTTGGGCAAGAGTTGGTATTCAAAGCCAAGTTTTTGTATAAGGTTATTGCAGATAGCATTGTCTGGTTGCACAAGATGTATTTTGGTTGCAAAAGGCATGTGGCCCATGCAATAAGATGCATGTGAAGCTGATATACAAGCATAGAAGTGTAGTGAGTCATGAAAAGACATTCTCGAGCTAGTATATCATTCTTGAGCTAGTACCCTTCCTAAGCCATCTACTTCAATATTTTGAATTCACCTACATCAACATGGCTGCTAAGAATTGCTCTATTTTAGGTCCTTCTAACCCATACATGCATCATTTATCTACTTTTTATAGTAATTCATCTTGTTCTAGTATGCCAACATTACTGAAAGAATGTGAGAGCTATCCACTAAAAAATATTTCTCCTTTAGAATCTCTAAGTTCAATGCATTTCTCTAAATGTGAATTGGAAATTAGTCATTTTGGTTTCCACCCCATCACCCTTTCTTTTTTCATCCCCAAGGAGGTTAGGAAGTGGATTATAGATGGATATAACTATATCTATTTAAGGGGATAGTTAATGATTTTATCAAGTCCAAGCTTTACTACCTTGACCTCTAGTCCTTTAGCCAAGCATTTTCCTAGATCAAGAATATAGAAGATGTTGAAAAGGCTAGTCATGACTCAACCTACATAGCATACAAGAATCAACAAAAATTAAGGAACAAGGAGAAGGGAAAACATAATAACATGGCCATAGAAACAGTGATGAAAGATGCTAAGACTACTTAGTAGGGGCCAAGGACCAACTCACCCAAAGACCCTACTAATAATAATAGTGATAACTAACCTTCAACCTCTGGGGCCACTACATCAACAACAACCAAATCCAACTTTGAAAGGAAGGACAAGTTCAAACACACTAGGTTTCCATTAAAATCATTTGAGCTATTAGACCAATTATTGAAAAGTGGATGCATTCAATACAAGCAGATGTTTGAAGCTTCTCAATAGAAGCATGATAGAATCTATGAAATAGCTAAAGATCCTACTAGAGTAAGAAAAGATGACCCAAAACTACCTAAGTACTTCAAGTTAGAACACTTTTGCCACTATCACCAACTACTTGATCATGACATAGACTTCTTACTTACGTTAAAGGATGACCTACAAAAAATGATTAATAGGGAAGATCTAGTTCTAGATGGATTCAATTCCATCCAACCTCAAAACTAATTAATGGAGGTGTAGAATGACCCATTAAATGCCAACAATGTTTCATACATTATATCAGCATTCAACATAGATGACAATCGAGGACCTCAAAGAATTATTTGTGATTCAAGTATCTCCTTACGATGAAAAGACCTCTTTAGTTTCCACCAACTCAAGATTTCCCTTTGTCATGATAGTACTATCATGAGTACCTCTACAGGAACATTTTGTCATCAAGGTGGCCCAACCCACTATAACCCAACCAGCTATAGTCCAACCAATTAACATAACTATCCAAAAACCTTCCATGATGGCCAATGTTAAAGCATCTTCCTCATAACTAACATGTGACAACTAAAAGGCTTTAACCAAGTAGAGGAAGAAGCATTAAAAAGGCATAATTACAATGGTAACAAGTAGATTGAAGCATGGAAGGAAGTGGGTTAATTGAAGCCCACTTCCATATTGGCTATACCCATGACCTCCTTTGCCCAACCTACTTCAACCAACAAATCATAGAAGAACACCAAAACCCATATCCATAGGAAGGAGGAGGAGTCCCATTAACAAAACCTAAGATAGAAGTTCATATTTTGGGGTTCATGGAGGAAGTGAAGCACAACTAGAGCAACAAGCCCACAACCAATGATGAAAACTTCCTCAGTATGATGGATCAAGTTAGATAGTCCCTCAAGTAAAAGAACACAACTCTAAGCTTGTATGAACTAATTATAACTTCAACCACACATTATGAGGCATTAGTCAAGATGTTGAGTTCCATCCTTATTAGTAAGAACATCCTCACTAATGAGAAATCCACCCATGTAGTGATGGTTCCTCCCTAATCAAGGTAGGAGAAGTCAACACCCCTAGTATTTCACAATAGTGAAATCAATGCTAATCCATTAAATTGTAAGGTAACTAGGGCTCCTATATCCATAATCATATGTGTAGGATAATTTAAGATTCACCAAATGCATGTAGATGATGGGGTTGTGACTAAAATTATCCCATGCACCATCGTTGATTGATTAAATTTGACAGAGAAAATACAACACATGTCAATAGCCACTCTCAAGTATTTCAATGGATCAAGGGTTATTATCAAAGGATCTATCTCCTTTGATTTTGTGGCAGCACAAAAATTTCCCATAACCATAGATTTCTTGGTGGTGGAGGAGACACTAGGGTTTAACCCTATTCTAGGAAGATCTTGGTAGGCTTAGTTACAAGCTGTGTCCTCCTCCATCCATTGAGAGATTCACCTTCCTTATGAGGAACATTGAAACATCCCAAAAACTTCAAATTCATTCTTGCTTCACTAGGCCTTGCAATTCACGTAGCACCATGACAGTTCTTCGGGAGGAGAACTCTCTAAATTCAAGCCAGCCAATTTGGCAAATTTTCTACTTTAGGTGTAAACAGGCTCTATGGATCATTCTGCCTGTCCACCTATGTAGTTTGCCCAACCAATAGCCTACTCAAAAACAATGTGCAAAGTTGATAGCAATGCTCAGGATGCACAAAATAGTTCAGAAAATTTTCTAAGTCACGAAGTCTGCTACGCTACGCTATGCCCCACTATGTAGTGTAGCAAGCTTTAGGAAATGATTGTAGAATGAAGTGCCACGCTACGCTACGTAGCATAGCATAGCATGGAAAATAACTATACAACCAGTTCCCTCACTCAACCTCAAGTCCTTCAACAATGTCCCTTTTCGTTAGGAAGCGGTGGACCATGTCTGCTACTACACTACGCTGAGCTACATGGTGCAGCAAGGGCATAGCAATCCTACAAAAGAGACAGAAGGTAGTTCAAAGGGAAGAATTAGCAAGTTTGTAAGTCTTGTAGTATAGGAAGCAAAGTTGCAAATTGGAAAAGTTTTTATGACTATGGCTAGCCGCTATGCTACGTAGCATAGCATAGCAAGCATGCAACACACATGTAGCAAAATGCACGACAAGGTGCTACGCTATGCCAAATGTGCTATGCTACAGAGCACAGCAAGGCATGCTAGTGGTTGTGTGACATCAATGCACTTCACCTAATTGGACCGTTGGCACACATCTCCAGATACTGACAGTGCAATTACGATGTGGTAGGATTATAGTTATGGCATGGTAGGTTCACATTGGAGTAGTCATGCAAGTCCAACGGTCATGCATGGCACGTGCAACACTAGCAAATCAACATGGGTCTAGGGCACGTGGCTTCCAAACCGCCCCTTTCACATGCCCTTTAGCCCTATAAATACCCCGATGAGCAGTGCTCAAAGGGTTGGACTATCTCTAGAGGTTCAAAAAAGCAAGCATCATAACATTGAGCACTAAGCATTGTAAGCTTTATGTTTGACACTGCAAATAGTTAGCATCTTTAGCTAGCATTTTGTTCTATCTCCCTTTCTACCACCTTGGTAGAATCCCCGCATTGTCAGCACCCAAGTCCGCACCCAAGCGCACAACCTATTTTTCTCTACACATCTTGGTTACTCTCGGGATCTCTGCACTTCGCCACATTGTGCAACTGACTATATCCACCTTGATAAAGCAAAATTGTAGATTCAAAGTGGTGCAATTTTCTAACTGCATTTTACTTTGTTTCCTTCTTATTGTTACGTTTTGTACTATTTTTCTGCTTTATTTACTTTCAAGCATTACTTCGCATTGTCGTTCCCGTTTTCAAAACTATATGTTGCAAAAGGCTATATAGACATCGATTAAATCCCTGTTTGATTGACTAGACCATTCAACGCACCCCGTATCTGCTCACACCTAGCATAGCCCTCCCGCAGATACAGGGTCGAAACTATCGTGCCCAACGACCCCTCGGTGTTTTCCAGCCACTGACTTTTTTAGTCGCTATAGTTTTTTGGCACTAGAAGGAGGGCCTTTTGGTGTCTTTTTCACATGTCATGGTAGTTCTATGAGCCTTCTGCACCATGATATGCATAAGCGTAAATGTGATACCCTTTTGCAGTTGTTTGCACTTTGTGCGGTGCACATCGGTCGCATCGACGGTTCCTCAGGAGCCCTACAGAACAAAAGGCCTCTAATCACCAGCTAACTAGCTCATCTTAGAGTAGTCTTGCATGCATTCTATACTCCATCTCATGTGGTACAGATCGGTCGCTTCGACGATCCCTTGGGAATCTTGCGAGATTCAAAGCCTTCTTGATCGCTAGTTAGCTTGCCCATCTTACGATAGTCTTGCATGCATTCTATACCCCATCTTGTGTGGTACAGATCGATTACTTCAACGGTCCCTCAGGGATCCTGCAAGATGTAAAGCCTTCCTGATCACTAGCTAACTTGCCCATTTTATGCTAGTATTGCATGCGCTCTATACCCCATTACACATGGTACAGACTGGTCGCCTCGACAGTTCCTTGGGAATTTGGCAAGATGTAAAGCCTTTTTTTTTGCTTTTTTCCAGTTTCCTTGTTCTTTCACACTCTTTTGCATAAATTTTTATGCATTTTGCATAACTAGTTGCTTAACAATGGCTTTTTCGAACACTACCACTCACACCTTCAATGTTGAAGTTCCAATCACAGTTCAAGGCACTACTGGTGCCGAACAACCACTAAACCAAACATTGGAGGCATGTCAATCTCTTAGAATCCAAAATTGAGGACTTGAGGGATTGGCCTAGCAACACGAGCATTACAGCTTCCTCTGTGCAAAGGTGTAGGTAAATCTACCCTTGGATGTACATGAACTCGATGACAAATGTAGCTTCAAGTTCTCTTACTGCAACGGGAAGGAGTTTGTTCCTACTCTTGACATTTTCTTACCTTTGACACAGGCAAACCAAAGGCTTCTAGACCAATTAATCTAGTTGGCTAGGCTTAGGGAGCAACAGGACACTACGTCCAATCAAGATGACGCTTTCCAGGATGGAAAGGATGAACTCAATTCCCAATCAGACGAGGGAGGTCCAACTAGCCCCGTTCCTATCCCTCCTACCTAGTCCTTCTGGGCCAAGCTGCTATCTATCACCGCTCCCTTTGTGATTACGCCTATGCTTCCACAACCTATGATTACATCCACAATGGGTAGCCATGCCAATCCTGTGGGGTTCCAACACCCCCTTTCGCCTATTTCTCCTATGTCATTTGTAGCTACTATCCCTTTGCGGACTGTTCAGCAGTCCATTCTTGTAGCATATCATACACCAATCATGGCTACCTTGCCACTGTATTAACCTAAATCATCAGTGTAAGGGTGGAAGGGAAACAAACACCAAGAGATCGTTGGGCAAACACAACTGACCTTGCCTTCACTTGAGGGCAAGCTGGAAAAGGGAACGAAGGCAGAGTGCCTTGGATGGTTTGCACACAAATCAACCAAGGACTTCCCTGAGCATAAGCTATGACTAGCACTAGGGTTATTGTAAACGGGATGTAAACGGAATGCAAATGGTGATACAAAATGTAAACAAAGTGTACTAAAATATAAATAAAGCATAAATAGAGCTATATTGTAAACAAAGCATAAAAAAAAGTAAATAATGTAAATAGGAGGCAGTGATGAAACTGTATTGTATTGTTTAAATAGGAATATGCACCGGTCAAAGCGTAGTTGCACAAGTGTGGATGGCAAGTCAAACGCCTAGCCCTGAAATGATATGACATGATGATGCGATGATGAAATGGGTTGAACATGAGAAAACAACCTGGAAGCCAACAATCGGATATGCCGAGCATCCAAGGATTGCAAATTCTATCCTCCTTCAGAATTGCCAATCTCTCCAATCTTTGCCTCTTCCAATCTTCTTCTTCTTCTTCTCCTTTTTTGCCTCTTTGCCTCCCTCCTATTTTTGTGTGAATTGATAGGGTATTTATAACGTTGGGCTAGGGTTTGGCTAGGGTTTTCAAGAATGGAATCAGCAGTTGAGAGATGAGCAAAAAATAGATCTAGTCACATGTGTCCCATGAATAGATGACACGAGTTGGATGTGTGTTAGCAATTTACCTTCTTTGACCAGATTCAATGTATTTGTGTTGGATAGATGTGCACGAGTTGGATGTGTGTTGGATATTTGCCTTCTTTGACCAGATTTAATGTATTTTACAATTTTTGGGTCATTCAGGCCCATGAAAATACAAATAATTTAGACAAGCCCTCAAATGATAAAAATTTACAAAGAAAATCAAGGAGGATTAACTTCGCCTTGCTTGTCTAGCACCCAGTGTGACCTACAATGTGACCTGTCGTGTGACCTCCAAAACTTGTAATTTTGGGCTGAAATCTGAAATTTTTAAAGGCTGGGACCCATAGTTATCAATAGTGGGCCTTGAGGAGACTTACACTCTTAAAATCAAGTCATTTTGGCTTAGTTTTAGGGCTCTAAAAATTGGTGACGCTGATCCTTACGTTGTGCAGCATCTAAAAAAGTAACCCCAGCATCACCAAGTCAAAATGGCATATTTGAGGCCCAAATCTTGATTTTTTGAAGGTTGGGAGCTACTGGGCACCTTGGTGAAGGTCATGGGGGGTCCTTGTGCTTGATTTTGGCCTATTTGAACTCAATTTCGGGGCTCCAAAAGTTGGTGACGCTGATCCTTACGCTGTGTAGCTTCTGAAAAAGTAACCAAAGTGTACTTAGCCAAAACCAAACATTTTGAACCTAAAAATTTTGATTCTGGATGTTGGAAGTTGGTGCATTCGCTTGTGGGACCCAAGAGGACCTTGCCTATTGAATCATGGACCATTGGGGGCTGTTTCGGAGGCCTCCAAGTTTTCTCACGCTGTACTCATGTTGGGCAATAGCATGACTTAGCTTGATTCTTGTGTAAAAGTGCTAGGCCAAAATTAGTGGTGTTTCATTGGCCCCTCTTTGTTGACATCTAGAGGAATCCACCCGAGAGGCGTCAACAAAGAAGTGCAAAACATCATGAGCAATAAAGCATCAACAATTAACCGTTGGCCCTTGGCTGGGTGTCATCGCACCATTTTCAAAAGTACATGGGATTGAGGGAATGTGGTTCAAGATGCAATGGAATCGGTTATAACTAGGGAAGCTAGGAGGTTAAGGGCTATGATTACTGCTGAGATTTGTGGGAGAGGAATGCTCTCTTGTGCACAAGTTATGTCATTGGTCCTTGTCAATAGCAGGGTTTTTAGCAGACTCGGAACTAAGACATAGGAGGTGCGTTCTTTGGAGAAATGGGACTCTTATAAAGTATTTGTGGGGCCCATTGTAAATAGCCAAAGCCACGCAATGATGTGCAACATGGTCTCTTTGAGACATGAGTGTAACTATTTTTTCAAGACAACTACCTTCTTGCCTGGGGCTTGTATGAGAATGGCCAATAGTCTTTTGTTTATGATGTCAACGGGGTCTTGAAGACCTTTTCTGTGCATTTTCCTCTTTGACACTTTTTTTTTATTTTTTTTCTTGTTTTTTTCTTTTTCTTAATCTTTTTGAAAGAGAGTGCTTTTTGTGCTGTGCTCGTGTTTGAGCACATGCATTTTGCATCATGTACTGTGTATCATGTTTTGTGTTGCACCTGCTTAGAGAGTTACAATGTGCAACAGTGTATCAAGAGTTTTGAGGTGAGTAGAATGTATCAGGGGGGTGTAATTGAATAGGCTAAGGGGAGCATGATGGGGAAATAGGGGATGCATCGGGAGTTGGGAACATATGAACGGATTGATTAACCCAGTCACGTGCGTCAGGAAAAACGTAATACCTTGTCATCATGATGAAGTGCATCTATGCATGAACACCTCAGAAGTGTCATCCTACAAACACAACTCCAAGAAGACAAGAAAACCATAAATGAAACAGTCAGCTAAAGACTTTAAACAAGAAGATGGAGTCACCAAGTGCAACTTTCAAAGCAAATAGAATCATGCACAGCATCAGTTTCATTAGGGCCCCTTGAGATGAATCATGCAACAAGTCTTTGTGGAACAGGAGAGGCCAACTGCAATAATAAATCTTTTCAAGTTTTTCTTGGTCATCGATGATGTCACCAGTTTATAGTGTTAGTGGACTATTGTGAATTAGTTTCACATCATAACCCCTTGGACAGCACCAGTTTAGTGTCGTGGCAGATGGTGCATTGCTAGTTTATAGTCATAGAAAACTATGAAGAGGCAAACTAGTTTATAGTCTTAGTGGACTTTGGATGCTAGTTTCATGTCATGGCAGACGGACGTAACAGTTTAGTGTCATACCAGACATGTCTCTATGGTATCAATTTTAGGTCATGATCCAGGACTGTTNTTATGTCCGTCTGCCATGACATGAAACTAGCATCCAAAGTCCACTAAGACTATAAACTAGTTTGCCTCTTCATAGTTTTCTATGACTATAAACTAGCAATGCACCATCTGCCACGACACTAAACTGGTGCTGTCCAAGGGGTTATGATGTGAAACTAATTCACAATAGTCCACTAACACTATAAACTGGTGACATCATCGATGACCAAGAAAAACTTGAAAAGATTTATTATTGCAGTTGGCCTCTCCTGTTCCACAAAGACTTGTTGCATGATTCATCTCAAGGGGCCCTAATNAATGAATGAAAGAAGGTAAATACTAGTTTAAGGCCTTTTTAGGCAAAAAGTGATAGTTTTATGTCGTTCCGGGCCATATGCTAGTTTAAGGCCTTTTTAGGCCATGTATTTTTGTAGTTTTATGTTTTTTTATTATTTTTTTTTGTTTTCTAGAGTATATGTGTGCAACTAAATGTAACATAAATTTCTAAAGTGTAAAGCAAGATGTAAGGTAAATACTTGGAAACGAAAACAACGACCATGCAAGAATCTAAATCGTAAGTTGTAACCTGTAAGCGAAAATTCAATGTAAGATGATGGGAGTCTGTAATTTGTTGGCTTTAGTTTAAAGCCGTTTCAGGCTTGGTACATTATTTTAAAGTCTTGATGGATTGTTGCACCTCTTGTTAAAGAAAGGATTACCGGTTTTATGCCATGGTGGGTCGAAGGTAGTAACTTTTTCAAGAAGTTTTAAATGGAATCGATCATTTTTTACCGTGGCTAGTTTAATGTCATTGTGGACAGTTTGTAGTTTAACGTCATTTCGGATAGTTTGTAGTTTAATGTCATTTCGGATAGTTCGTAGTTTAACGTCATTTCGGAGAGTTCGTAGTTCAATGTCATTTTGGACAGTTCGTAGTTTAACGTCATTTTGAACAGTTCGTAGTTTAACGTAATTTTGGACAGTTCATAGTTTAACGTCATTTTGGACAGTTCGTAGTTTAACGTCATTTCGGACAGTTCGTATTATTTGTTCTAGTTGTTGAGTTATCTCTTGATCTTTTGTAGCTTAACATGTGGAGTTGGGTGTATGCGTATGATTTTATATTCACCTTCTCCTTCATCGGTGATGTCAAAGGGTAGTTTTGACCAAGAAACATCAGTAGGAATGGCTTCTATGTCTATGTCTTTTTGTGTTTCTTTAGTGCTAGTTGGATTTTGAGTCAACGTTGGGTTCATGTTCTGATGTATGTTCATGATTTCTTGTTTAGGCTTAACAAACTCAATTTCTAAACCTTGACCTACCTCAAAGTGTGAGAAAATGATCGATGTTGTTGTATCCCCATGTATGATGATCTCACCTCCCTCATAAGGTAGATGTATCTCCTGATGGATTGGTGAGGATACAGCTTTAAGTTGAGCTAGCCAAGGATGTCCTAAAATTAGATTAAACCGTGGCATTTTATCAACCACTATGAATTCAGCTGATGTAGGGAATTGGTCTCCGGCTATGAAATCTAAGGTAACCATGCCTTTCACTCCCACATGGGAACCACTGAAAGATCTCAAGAAAGAGATTGTTGTGGGTTGTACTTATTTGGTAAGTCCCAATTTTTTGATGATGGAAAAAGGTATTACATTTGTTGCTACACCATCATCAACATGCACCCTACGTATTTTGAAATGATCAACCTGTATTGTTATGAACATAGGGGTCGTGGTGATTTCCCCTATTTTCTCATCTAGCTTAATGTCCTTAATGCGGAACTCTAAGGATGTGGTCTTCGATTCCTGAAGTTGTAGGGATAATACTGCATAAATGGATGGTTCGTCTGCAGGAAGATCCTCACTAACAGGAATTGAAGTTAGCATTTGTATGAGAGCCTCTCGATGTACTGGTGAAGTCATTACTAGGTCATACAAACTTAAAGAAGTATTCTTTTGTTTTAAGGCTTGTGTGACTTGGGTCAACGCATTTGCTAGGTCTTTTCCATTTGGGACATTCTTATCTATAGAGATTTGGTCCATTTGACCTAGCATTCATATTTCTCGTGGAGGGGCTTGTACGTTAGTAGCTGAGAATGCCGGGTTTGGGATATGACTTGTGACTTCATCTTTGTTTTGGTGACTTGTACTAGGCTCATTAACAAACAAAATCATGGGAATGGTGCTTAGCGGTGTAGGCTTTGGTAGTCCTAATTCATGTCCATGGTTTTCTCTCTCCATGTGCTCTCTTTTTTCTCTTTCTAAGCACTCTCTTATTAGCCTATCGGCAAGACGTTCTCGCAAAGGTTGTCAAGAAGTCAAGGTGGGTTGTGTGCCAGGGTGTTTTGGAATCCAAAACACAAAGGGAATGGGTTAGTGTTTAGATGGTATGTTTGTTGTGGTGGCAACTGAAGGAGGTATGTGGATGATGAATGGTTTTGATGGTGTGGGGGACGTGCATGTGGTAAAAGGGGTTTGAGGAGATGTTGGGGTAGGTGTGTTTTCTGAAGGCCTTCGAATCACAAAATGTCTTCGCGAAACATCTTGTCTATTTTCCATATGGATAGTATTAATCACATATGGCGCATCATTGGTTTTGGTATTGAGAGGATCATTGTAGACCCCCATGGATTGGTTTTGGGGCCTTACTGGATTTGTCTTGTCGAATACTACTTCAGCCCCATCTATCATGCGTTGTATGTCTTGTTTCAACACAAAGCAGTATTCAGTCCCATGACCACACCGTTGGTGATATTCACAAAACCTATCCAACCTAAAGGCTTTTGGAATGGAAGGTTTGTTGGATGTTGCTAAGGCTAGATTTTTGGCCAATTCACAAAAGCAATCATGTCTTTGTGAGGCCGCAGGAGACATTTGTTTATGTTGAATTAGCCCAGCCTTTAAAAGTTGATTAAGTAGTTGTGAAGGCTTCATGGGCAATGGTGTGTATTGAGCAGGGTCTTTCCTTTCAAAGGTATGGGCATGACCTGTGTTGTTGTTTCTATTTAAGGAAGTTTCAGGTGTATGAGTGGGTGTGGTTCTTTCATAGTTGTTTGGGATAGTAGGTTGTTTTCCCTCAGCCACTGCTGCTACCGTTGTTTTGGATTTATCTTTTCTTGTGTGTTGGCTCCTAAAGGTTGAGTAGGCTAGGTCATTACTTGTTTGTGTCGCTTCTTCTATGTATTTGATTTGTACAAATGCTTGGCTCAATGTGCGGGCTTTCAGGTAGTAAAGTTTTGACTTAATAAAGTTATTTACGGTTAACTTAAGGATAGTGAGCAAATATGTTTCAGGGATAGGTTCATGAAGTTCATTTAAGGCTGCACTCCACCTTTGGATAAATTTTTGCGCTTGCTCTAATGGTGCTTGTTTAATTTGAATCAAGCTATCTAATGTGGCTTCAGGTTTCAAATTGTACTTGAAACGGGTGACAAACTGATGCAGCAAATTCTCTAAAGAAGATATGGAGCTACAAGGTAAAGATCAGTACCATTCTAAGGCTTTTTCGGTTAAGGACATTGCAAACACTCAAAAGATTACATGGGGCCATGCTTTAAGTAAAAGGCTTTCGGTTCTAAATGTTACTAGGTGGGCATTTGGGTCCCCTTCTCCATTGTACTTGGTCAGTTGAGGTAATGAGACTCCTTTTGGCAAGGTCAAGGGTGGAACTGAGGGGTCAATTGGGTCATCTTGATAGAAATCTAGTACCTTGACTTCCTCATTATTGAAAGTTTTAACGCATTTTAATTCTTCTGCCAATGAGTGCATCATTTTGTGTGTGTCTACCCATTCTTGGGTGGTAGGCAAACCAATGGATTGAGTTGATTGTGGATGATAATGGTTTAATTGTTGCATTGTTTGTGGAAAAGCAAGTTGTTGGGCTAACATTTGTTGTGGTGGGATGGTATTCGGGACTGAGATTATTGGTGGAACCCACTACCCAACCATAGGTTGTGAGGTAACACCTTGAACATGTTGGGTAGGAGTAATTAATGGTGCCTTATGAATTTGCATATGGGATATGTAATGGATGGATGTGGAAGCTGGTATGGCTGACAGTATTCCAATTACTTGAGGTTGGAGGATTGACCCTATGTTGGTTTGGGTGAGTTGTTGGGACTGTACTGGTGGAGGAATTATGGAAGTGGATGCATCAGAGTGAATGTTATTGAGCACGGAGAAGATAGAAATGGAATGGGGAACAGGTCCTCGAGTATTTGTGGAAAAAGAAGGAAACATAGTTTCTTCCAGGAAAGGATGGAATAATGGGTTTGTGTGGGCATGGGGGCTAACGGTATGGTATGATTCTCCATGTTCAAATTTGGCTGCAAAGTCATTTTCTTCGTCTTGAGGCTCTATGGGAGGTAGTTGTAAGGCTTGACTTCTAGCCATAAGAAGTTGGGATATGATTTTATGATGATTTTCAGATAGTGGGATTATGTCAAAAGCTGAAGGGATAAACTCACATCCTCCTTTGTGGATGAATTCATATTCTCTCTTAGCTTCCCTCTCTATAAAATCAATGGGTAGGTTGGCTTGGATTTTGACACAGATAAAATTATACTACTCGGGTGTAAGAGTTGCGTGAATAGGACATTTGCCTTGTAGCCTAAGGGATTGTCGTGTAGGGCCTTGAGGATTTATGTGTTCAGTAAGAGTTATGAATTCTGTAGCAGTCATAGGGTTTGAAGCTTCAGCCCCAAAGTTAGCAATTGGTAGTGTTACTGGGTTGACTTGGGAAGATTCCATGATAAACGTGAATGGACTGGGGTAGACAGATGGAGTTGGATTGCAAGTAGTTGTAGCATGGGGTGATATAAGCTTAGTGTAATCAACAGGGATGAAGAGACTCAAATCAACAAGATGGATGAGTTTTGATAGGTAGTGAGGTTTTAACCAATAATAAGAAAGTGGTCCTCCTTCTAGCGCCAAAAACTGTACTGACCTAAATTGTCGGTGTAAGGCTGAAAGGGAAACAAACAACAAGAGATCGTTGGGTAGACACAGCTGACCCTGCCTTCGCTTGAGGGCAAGCTAGAAAAGGGAACGAAGGTAGAGTGCCTTGGATGGTTTGCATGCAAATCAACCAAGGACTTCCCCGAGCGTAAGCTATGGCTAGCGCTAGGGTTATCGTAAACGGGATGTAAATCGAATGCAAACGGTGATACAAAATGTAAATAGAGCATACTGAATTATAAATAAAGCATTAATAGAGCTATATTGTAAACAAAGAATAAACCAAAGTAAATAATGTAAATAGGAGGAAATGATGAAACTGTATTGTATTGTTTAAACAGGAATATGCACCGGTCAAAGCGTAGTTGCACAAGTGTGGATGGCATGTCAAATGCCTAGCCCTGGAATGATATGACACGATGATGCAATGATGAAATGGAATGAATGTGAGAAAAAACTTGGAAGCCAATAATTGGATATGCCGATCATCCAAGGATTGCAAATTATGTCCTCCTTCAGAATTGTCAATCTCTCCAATCTTTGCCTCTTCCAATCTTCTTTTTCTTCTTCTCCTTTTTTGCCTCTTTGCCTCCCTCCTATTTTTGTGTGAATTGATAGGGTATTTATAGGGTTGGGCTAGGGTTTGGCTAGGGTTTTCAAGAATGGAATCAACAATTGAGAGATTAGAGAAGAATAGATCTAGTGACATGTGTCCCATGAATAGTTGGCACGAGTTGGATGTGTGTTGGCAATTTTCCTTCTTTGACCAGATTCAATGTATTTGTGTTGGATAGTTGTGCACGAGTTGGATGTGTGTTGGATATTTGCCTTCTTTTACCAGATTTAATGTATTTTATAATTTTTAGTTCATTCAAGCCCATGAAAATACAAATAATTTAGATAATCCCTCAAATGATAAAAATTTACAAAGAAAATCAAGGAGGATTAACTTCGCCTTGCTTGTCTAGCACCCAGCGTGACCTGCAATGTGACCTAGCGTGTGACCTCCAAAACTTGCAATTTTGGGCTGAAATCTGAAATTTTTAAAGGTTGGGACCCATAGTTATCAATAGTGGACCTTGAGAATGACTTACACCCTTAAAATCAAGTCATTTTGGCTTAGTTTTGGGGCTCTAAAAATTGGTGACGTTGATCCTTACGCTGTGCAGCGTCTGAAAAAGTAACCCCAGCGTCACCAAGTTAAAATGACACATTTGAGGCCCAAATCTTGATTTTTTAAAGGCTGGGAGCTATTGGGGACCTTGGTGAAGGTCATGGGGGGTCCTTGTGCTCCATTTTGGACTATTTGGACTCAATTTTAGGGCTCCAAAAGTTGGTGACACTGATCCTTACGCTGTGCAGCATCTGAAAAAGTAACCAAAGTGTACTTAGCCAAAACCAAACATTTTGAACCTAAAACTTTTGATTCTAGATGCTAGAAGTTGGTGCATTCACTTGTGGGCCTTGGGGGGACCTTGCCTGTTGAATCATGGATCATCGGGAGTTGTTTCGGAGGCCTCCAAGTTTGGTCACATTGTACTCATGTTGGGCAGCAGCATAACTTAGCTTGATTCTTGTCTAAAAGTGCTAGGCCAAAATTAGTGGTGTTTCAGCCACATGTTTGTACCATGCCTATTTCATAATTGTATGTGACTCCTACTTCCATTCCTACATTCACATCAATTCCATCGATTGTGATAGGCCCTAACAACATCACATGCTTGGTGGTGGACAACACTAACAGCATCACTTGTGGGGGTCGTCTCGGTGGTACCATGATGGGTCATGCCACCTCCCCCATCATGCCACAACTGGGAGCTACCTCCATAGTTCCCCAACTATCTACAATGTCATCAAGTCTGGACCAAGCATTCCAGCTCATCCAGACCCTCACTAAGAAAATGAAATGCCTCAAAGCTATTGGGTCTGACACGGTACAAGTCATAGACTTCTACCAGGACGACCCCATCAGCCCTGCAATCCCTACTTTGACACTACCCCCAGGGATGTCTGTCCCACACTTCATGAAGTACGATGGGGAGGAAGATCCCAATGCACATCTTATCACCTTCAGGTCTGAATCTTTGCTATTACAACAATGGCCACACATGATCATTTGCATCTTTGCCATGTCCCTAGCTGAGAAAGTTGTAGATTGGTACCATGCATTGCCATGCTCATCCATTTCAACTTTGCAAGAACTTATGATCCAATTCTTGACACGCTTCAAGTACAAATTGAAGCCAAAAACCACGCTAAATCAGTTGATGAGCATGAAGCAAGACCCGCTAGAACCATTCCAAAAGTTCATTCAACATTGGAGTGCAACCCTTAACAAAATCCATGAGCCCATTGCGGAGGCCTGCTTGCTAGCCATCTTTAAGGGTGTAGTGAACGACTTCATCAAGTCCAAACTATACTACCTCACTCCTTGCTCCCTTAGTTAGGCTTTTTCTCAGAATAAGGGTATACAAGACACGATCGAGGTAAGCAAAGACCTGGCCTACATCGCCTACAAAAACACCTTTTCAAAGAAGGAAAAGGGTAAGGCCCCAACAATCACAGTGGTCACTGTGGTGACTGAGGCCAAGCCAAAACCTAGCAACAATGGTAGCAAGAAGAGCAAGAAACTGGCCATACCCACGGCTAATCCTACACCCAAGCAGGGCCACATCTGCAACCTGCTATACCTATACCTGAGACATCTGCACAAACCAAACCCAACTTTGAGCACAAAGACTACTCAAAGTACACCCCACTACCCCTCAAGCCTTCGGAATTCCTAAAGCAATTATTTGCAACGGGATACATCCAACATAAGTAGATGTCAAAAGAAGCAAATGTGAGACATCAACGCTACTGCAAGCTCATTAGGAACCGCTCTTTGGCCTTGCCCAATGAGCCTCTAGTTCCTAGGGGTTTCAGGTTGAACAGGTTTTGTGACTACCACCAATAGTGTGTTCAAAACACCAATTACTGTCTGGCGTTGCAGGATGACATCCAAAGATTAATCGACTAGGGGAAGCTAGTGCTGGACAAAAGCAACCTAGTGCACCTTGAAAACCAATCTATGTATGTCTACATAGATCCCCTCAATGCCAACAATGCCAGTTATGTAATCAACACCATCAGCATTGACAGTGATCCTAGGCCATCCTGACAGCCATTCCTGGTTCATGTGCCTCAACGTAGTGCACCAACACCACCAGCGGCTAGTCCAAGCTCACGGTAGCCGTTCATCCTAAAAGTCCCACCTATTAGCAAAGCCATGCGGTCCCATCCGTTAACACCTCTATCTCCATTCGTTATTAGGGGCCTGACGCCCTTAATAGCCCCTACCCCACGTAATGCAGCTAAATAGCCTTCTCGCCTAGCAAGGCACAAAGTCCACTTTGTGGGAAAGATGTCAAATGGAAGTACTATCAAAGGTACCCCCAAGCCTATGTCTTTGCCCCATGCATCTATACCTTCATCACCAAAGATGAAGGTCGACAAGACTACGCAGCCTACATCACTCTGCTAACAAGGATCTGAACCCAGATCCCAAGTTGCCTCTCCTCAATAAATTCATCTTCTGGAATGAATAAAAGAGGAGGGAAGCATCAAACAAAAGAGCAACCAAGACTTTTTGGACACCCTCACATAGGCCAAACAAGCTCTAAAATAAAAAATGCTACGTTGAGCTTGTACAACCTAATCATGACATCCATTCCACATCGTGAAGCTCTGATCCACATGTTGATAGTGACTCTGGTCAATGAAGACATGCCCACGGAGGAAGAAGCAATCTACTCTATCATGCTTCCCTCCACACCTTCATGATCAGAACAACCTCAACTAACATTTTGCAATGATGCCATTAGGGAAGGCCTCGAGAGGGGTCAGGTGACTACGGTGCCCTTTTTCATCATAATTCGGGTTGGCCAACATTAGGTCCGAAGGGTACATGTTGATGATGGGGCCACCATGAATGTCATTCCCTTCCCCATTGTGGACAAGCTAGGCTTAGTTGACCAAATCAAACCCATGAAGACCTCATGCTTGAGGTCGTTCAATGGGGCATGGATCGTGGTAAAGGGCACAGTTCACATGAACTTCATAGCAGGGGACCAGTTCTCCACAAATGCAATGTTTATCGTGGTTGAGGAAATGCCCGGGTTTAACCTGATCTTGGGGAGATCATGGTTAGCACAACTTAGGGTTTTTTCCTCACCCATACACCAAGAGATCCACCTACCTTATGCAGGCAGAGAAGTGGTGATCTGCGATGACAAAGTAGTGACACAAGCAATTCAAAACATAGGCGTGGAACAAGGCTCAGAAGTCATAACTTCTAACAATGAAGCACCTGTAGCAATCTACATTGACTACCTAGTAGAGGGGTCGGTTCAACAAGTTGATCCCCAAAATGAAAATGCATGGACTAATTTTCCCTTCCAAGTGGCAGGCGACGACGTAGATGAAGGCCCTAGTGAAACATATCGACCTTAGGTCTCACTCAACCCGCATCGGGTCAAGAAGTAGCTTCGCCTAGCATAGCAAGCCTACTACTTCCTGCCCACACACTTCTCAACATGCTTCCACACTATGACCCAAAATGGCCTAAAACTAGCATAAGTTACCAATTAGTAGTTTTTCAAGTTATTGATGCATCATCTCTTTGGCATGTTACGCAACAACACGAAATGGCTTAAAACTAGCATATGAAAGCATGGACATTTTATAAAAAATGCATCTATTGTATACAATACACAAGTTAGCACAAAATCCTCTTTCTCTATTCAAAACTATTGTTTTTCAATGTTTTTATTACACAAAAATTTCAAAAATCCAAAATTTCAAATTTTTAGAAAAAAATCCCATGCAGTCATGGGTTGTCTCTATTCACATCGTTTCCACCTTCCATTCCTGCATCATTGCCTTGTGCATCACCTTCTACTACTTTGTCCCTTGCTGGCTCTTCATTTCCTCCCTGTGCAGGTGTTATGCCATCACCTGGGGCCTGCATCATAGAGGAGAAGTGGTCAGTTAGGGAAACAAACACAAACTACAACCAAGCATAAACATCAAAACGGTAGAAAGCAGCTAACCTGAGAAGGTCTCACATTTTTCATGAATTGTATTTGGTCTAGACCGAGCCTAAGGTGATGTCAGACCTCCTCTACCATGATATCTACCCAATGCCTCCTACCTAATGCAGCATCTATTGTAGCTGCTCTCTCCCTTTCGATGGGTGTCCACATTGGCAGACCCAGAGAAAAGGAAATGGTCATGGTCTCTCATATGGAAAGGGCCACCTTCCAGTCAGAAGATTTCATGACCTTGACCTACTCTTTAAACCTAGCATAAGCCTCAGAAGCATCTATGGCATTTTTGAAAGCTTCATATGTAAATGCCTCCACAACAGCATCTTCGTATAACTTACGATGGGTGGCATTTTCCCATTTATATATGTGCTTATGGTTTCTTTGGGTCTACCCCCATTCAAAAATCTTGGCCCTGATGTCTCTTAGATCCTGACACTTCTAATCTAGCAGATCCATCTACATCTGCTGCTCTATCAGCTCACAGGTAGTCTTGACATTCTGATGCGCAACTGTCCAAAACTTGGTATGGTCTACAACAGTTGTGCGCCAATCCTCATTGTTAGTACTACAGGCCATGAGGAACTCATTCCTTGACTTTAGGTCCTCCACCTTGGCCATCAGGTTAGCTTCCCTCTACTCTTCCCTCTAGGCTCATTTCCACAGCTCCTCATTTGTACGCTTGTACTCCCACAGAGAGTGCACTGAGTGTAAAGAGCATTTTCAGACTTCGTCATATGCATGACGAGACACCTTGGTTACTTTTGGTAGGAATGTGGACACAACACCAACTTTCGAGGGTCGTGTTGGGTCCCATTTAAGTCGAGAGGCTACCATAACACAAAGAACGTACCAGTTGTATTAGCATAGCATAAGTAGAAAATGTAAGAAATTTTATTATAAGAACATGAGAGCAAATAACACTACTACTTACCTACTTCAGAGTCCACTTTCTAAAGGCAATTAATCATGTCATCGACAATCCATTGCATATACATGAATTTGTTGGGGATTTCAGCCTAAGATCCCACATAAAATGGAGGGGGTCTCGCAGCATCAGCGCTAGCATCTATCGCATGACCAAACGCATTAGTAATGACCAAAATGGGCTAGGACAAGGCAAACATATTGCCTAACTCACCAACGTTTGGCTACAGTCTCTCTTCTGGCTGACACAAAACGATGACGAAAGCCTGGTAGGAAGTTCCTCCCAGGTCCCTGTGGACCTCCTCCTCATGCACTGGCACTTTTCCTTTGAGGATACTAGTGTCTTTTTTATTCAAGGGATACTCCTCAATAGGAGGGTTCTCCCTAAAAACAAGATCCCCTACCCTAGCTGCAAGAGCTCTCTACTTGTCAATCTGGGCCCTTCTCTCTGAGACTGGGGCCCCCACATCTTTATTCGTCATCCCCATATTAGGGGCTGACACCTCTTCGTCACCTTCTTCTTCTTCTTCCTTTGCTAGCGAAGAAGCAAGTTTGCATTAGTTCAAAGTAAGTTAGCTCAAAGCAAGTGCTACACTATGCTACACCACCTAACGTAGGATAGCGTAGCAAGCAATAACAAAGTAAGCACTAAACAAAAACGCTTGCCAATGGGGGGTTTCATCCTCTATAGTTTCAACCGTAGTCTTCGCCCCTCCTCCTCCTCCATGTAAAGGGTTTCTTTAGCAGGGGGAGGCCTCTATTGCCTCAACTTTCTAGCCACAGTCTCTGTCATGAGACGTCCACCGCATGACATGCTACAGTCCATGGTGGGGGGCGTCTTGCCTAAGCTGTCCTAGCCGCGAATGTTGCAGGCCACCCAATCCTTGGTCGTTACAGAAAGTGACTCCCCAGTTACTTCTGGGGGATCCTAGGCTTGGATGGTATGAAAGACTTGGTGAATCCATGATGTGGAAATCTAGTCATGATTTCACACAACCCAACCTCCTTTCTACTGGACCATCAAGAATCCCACAAAGCGCTTAAGACAACCTATGTAGAAGGTATAATGGATGTTGGAATGGGACTCCATTTTCATACGGTGCCCCAAGATCTCAGCTTGCAAGCCTTTACATAGATACTCGGACTAGTTGTAATGAGTCCCCTCCTCCATAATCTCACACATTATCTAGGCCTGCTAAAGCCCTAGGACCTTCCCCTGAGTAAGCAGTTGGGGAAATGTACAAGCATGGAAGATGGGGTAGAACTCCTTGGTGGGTTCCTCCCTGAGTTTCTCCATGCAGAGCCCCTTACGCACCTTAGTGAGCCCTAACCACTCCTGAAGGTCCTTCTTCTGGAGGGTCAACTCCATCTTGGATTTTGACCCTATCAGGATGCCTTTGGTGGGGACACCGAATAGATCCACGAACAGCTGGTCATTGATGTCAATGACCACCTGCACACCATACACACGCAGGAGAAAGCGGCTCACCTTGTTGGAAAAGGATTCGACCAAGGTAACATCTCAATAGCACGAATGTTTGGATTCAGGGTCAGGAATAGATCCATAAGCCCTACCTTTTCAATGTTCTAGACCAGGGAGTCCGAAGCCCCGAAGTCCAACCAGCATTGACTTGTCTCTAATTCTCCATACTTGAGGTAGACATTCACCCCCTATATCCCGATGGTTACCACTGTCACCTCTTGGGGTTTCTTCACCCCTTCAATAGTCCCATAAAAATGCTTAGCAAAAATGCAGAGAATTCAAAAATTACAAAGACATGTAAACATGTGGCACTTACTGCTTGGCCTATCAGGTTGGTATGGCAGTGGGAATGGTGGGATTTTAACCCAGACTTGTTCGACCATGACCGATTTGAAGGGTTTCACCCACTCCTCATCTAGCCAACCCTACCCCTTGCACTAATTTTAGAGGGGAGAATATATGCCTGGGTAGGTGTGGTATTCACCCTTGCATTGACTGATCACGCCTTCCTGAAGGTTCTTAGTAGAAGAGAACTCCTGCAGGGCTAGTTGTGTTGTATCTAATAAGCCCTATAGGTCATGAATTCCATCCTCATCAATAAAAAACCTTGTAGAAAATGCATACTATTAGCATTAGACCACTATGGCTAGCATCGCACAAACATAGTAGAAAAAAGCTGTGAGACTCACCTGCCGGCACAGTAGATAGTTCCTTGAGGGTTTTGAAAGCACGTCATCATAAAACTTGCAAGGAACAATGTGTTGAAATGATGGTAGCAGCCATACTTAGGAATCTTCCAGATCAGACCAAGCACCTTAACCCTGTTAGGCACTAATTGAATACTTCCCCTTGCCTGCTCATGATCGCCTCGTCAGTCAGAAACCTCAGAATGCCTCAGATCGCCCTAGGTAAAATAGCTTTTTTATGTCAGCCACCTTCTCCTCCTCCAGGAAGGACCAAACAATCACACTAAAATGGTCAAGGAGAAATTGCAAAAAGCCCTGTGCCCCTTACCTGAACCATACTCCCTGCTCTCCCATATGTATCTAGGGAGGAGGAACATTGGCCATAGGTCTACCCACATGGCACAAGACCCCTCTAATTTCCAAAATAATCAGTCTAGACCTTAGCCCTGCCCTGCACAACCCATCAACAAGTGTCGGTGTTATGCCTAAGTGCAATATACACGCAGTGTAGCAACACCTCATAGTTCATGTATATGGCATAGCATGACCTCTCCTCGCTCATAGCGTAGCAAGAACACAAAATTTTAGCATAGCAAAAACATGAAAAACAAAAATATTAGCATAGCAACAAAGCAATTCACAACATGCCCTAACAAAACATGTATGGCCTAACCCTCTTAAGGGTTCTATGTCACGCCATTCGAAGGTCAAGAAACCTAAACTTCCTAAGCCCTCGCGGTTATGACTATCACAGTGGTGGCAGTTTAAAGTGACCTTGCATGCAACTATGACATAACAATTATGCATATGCCGCAACCTAAATGAAAACATTGGCGATGCAAGGGCCAAAATGATGCGACAACAAAAAACATGGGTAGCCAAGAGTAGGATGCAAAAAAAGAGTAGAAAATAGTAGAAAATAGAAGAAAACACAAAATGATAACTGGATTACAAAGAAGGCAGAGGAAGCATCGTAACCTACTAGGATTTGTTGGACCTATAAATCTTTCATGAAGCTTTTACACATGAAACTTCTAGAATAGGGGTAGTTTCTTACAACTTCAAGGGATCATGTGGGATGTTAGAAAAAATCTTAGGCAATGAGTCAAAGTCCATGTCTTGGGTAGGGTCCCATGTAACTAATGGTAGCCATAGGATAAAATATAATCATAAGAATGATGTACAACCTAAGGTATCCATAGCATAAAATATAACTCATAGAAAAATTACTAAGACATAGTAAAACATAGTTCTTAATGATATTGGGTGCAACCAACCAACAATGTCCTTTGCCATCCCATGCATAAATTATATCTTTTTTAGGACCTCTACCCATGATTTCATGCAACACGTGGATGTAGAGGCCTCTATTGGTGGCTCTAGAACTATGATAAGCATAAAAATCATTGGGAAAGTGAGAACTAAAAAATTAAACATCAAACTATAGGCAATAATGAGTGAAGCATAGGCATTCCTTAACTCTCAATCTCATCCTCATGATCATCATTAGGGATCTCAATTGGAGGCTCCCCAAGTAGTGGCTTACAAAAAATGGTGTTAAGATCATCCACATCTTACTACAAGAGTTCCTCCTCTACATACCTTTGTTCCTCCTCTACTATGGAAACTATACACCTCTACTCCTCCTCCTCAAAGCATCTATGTGCCTCCTCCACTTACCTATTTTCTTCTTCTGTAGTGATAGCATGGGCTACCAAGTTCCACTGCTAATGTATGTTCATAACCCATTAGACAAGTTAACACATATAGCCATAGGACATAACATAACCAAAAACATATGCAAGCACATAGTTAAATTATACCTATAACTACCTGGTCTAGTGAGTGATCTCAAAAATGAGCTTTTTCTTGGAGGGTGGTTGTGTTTCCTCCACTAGCCATTTCAAACTAGCCTTGGCTTCCCTAGTGGCCTTGGCACATAACCATTGGGCACTCTTGATGTTCATTGGAAACATAAGAGATTCCCTTTCCATGTTGTTAAGGGATTCACATTTATTGACACCGAGGTTCTTGATGGTCACAGAAAGCAAATCTCCCATGTCCTTCGCTACGTTCTAATCCTACATAGTCAAATAAAGATGTTTTATCTAAGGTTGAAAGAGTTGTTTTAGATCCTAACACATCATGATACATTTCTCTTCACCACCAAGAATTCAACAAACCTCTTCAAATAGCTAGCACAAAATGTATAATGCATGTGCACTATCGTAGAGGAGTCCATGTAGAGTTTGAGGATTTCCTCTTTGAGGCCTATAGCCAATAATGTAGCCTAATTAAAATCAGTCCTCTCCATCAAGAATTTCTTGACGGCCCATCCTTTTTCAATGCTAAATACCTTCTTTTGTGACAGAAATTTAGAGAAGTCCTAAGAGCTAAACAAAGGATAGGACTCCCTTGCATCAGGATTTGTAAAGCTATGAAGAGTAAACCTAGAGCGGCCTTTGCTAGTACCAAACCACTTCTTAACTTTTGCATGATGGTTAACCTACTTCATTGGTTTAGTGGAAACTACTATCCTGTTAGCAGGAACACCAAACAAGTCATGAAAGGTGGATCCACTAATGGTAATAGTAATTGACATGCCTTGCATTATGGTATTAAGCACATTAGTTCTTGGATCAAAGAAGTTAATGATGTTCAGCATCTCTACAGAAGGGATGATAGGGCTATGTTCCATGAATATCTTAAGTAAACCTACATGCATGATGTTTTCCTTAATGTTCTTAGGTACCTAACCCCTTAGCCACTCTTGTGTTGGGCCAACCTCATCAAAATTTAGGATGAAAGTTTTCACAAAACATCTGGTAAGGGGTATAGTGACATTCAGAGAAGTGGATGGCCCTGTAAGAAAAATATAAATTCTTAGCATCATTATAGCTACATTTAGACCATACAATACTTAAGACCCAAATATCCATGAAACCTTAGCTATAACACAAAAAACCATTTCCTTTCTCACCTTTCTTCTTTTTGCTAGGTGAAGCTTGTGCAAGGCTGCCAATAATGATACCCATATCTTTGATGGCCTTAGGAGTCATGCATTAGCTATGTGCTATTTTGGTAGCCACACACTTATTGTAAATAGGATCAAATATGGTGGGGTATTCATCATAGTTACCCCTTAGCTGCTTCAAAACAACATGTTTGATCTTGGAGCCTTTGGTGAATTCACTCAATGTGTTATGATCTACAACCAAAGTCTCATCATTCTTAATCAAGAATTACTTATCAACCCTATACCTATAAGATGTGTGTGGAATCAAGAAGTTAGGAAAGAGGACCAAATGCCCAGTATCCATGCTTAGCCAAAACCTTAAAAGATATAGTAGCCATGCTTAGCTGTATAGCTGACACAAAATTCCTAGAGAATTTTGGAATAAGAAATGGGTTCTTTACACCAACATCAAAGTATTATTCATGTTGTTTCATGAATACTTTGGCATCATCTAGATGTCTCAAAGGTACTATGCACTAATAGTATCTACCGACTCTTACACTACTTAGGTATGTGCATCACTGGTTATGAACTAAGCAACCAGACGCATAGGCTTGGCAGTAGGATCTCAATTATAATCTTGGCCATCTCTATAGACAAGTGTGACCACATCATCACACTAAAATTCTATAGAAGGTAGGCAATGAGCTCCCTTGCCCCCAAGTAGAACCATAGTGACCCCCTCTCTAGGTCCCTGTTAAGTAAGGAGGTGTGGGTCATGCACTGGCTAATATAGCATAGAATGCTAACTACCTCAACCATGATGAGATCTAGTTTCAATAGGGCCTTGTAGGGGGAAAACATGAATACCATTAGAACCACATTTCAACATTTAGAATTTCTTAACAAGTTTTATATGAAAAAAGCATCCTAGTTAAGGGTGTAATTAGCTCTTGTAAAAAGCTCTAAGGTGTTTATTCAAATTTTCTCAAGAAATTCTACAACATTATTACAACCACTCATAACCTTTTACATCATAGCCAAAATATTATAACCTAAAAATCATATCCAAAATTATTCCTTAGTCCAAACCATGCATTAACTTAGAAAAAAGCATTAAGACATAGAAAAAATAGCCAAAGTAAAAAAAATTACTAAAAATAGTAAAAAGACCTTTTTTCTTATGAAGCCAACTTTAGAGCATAGTTTACTTTTTTAGGTATCCCCAAGGACATGGAAGCTGAAAAGAGAAACCTCTAAGTATGTCAATAACATCCATCTCGAAAGGTGTAAAGTGCCACAACCAAGATTTAACCTTATTAACACAACCTTAATCAAAAAATTATTAAAAATTCATCCTAGTTCTAATTTTAGTGATTCCAAAATGAAAGGAATCATAAAATCATAATATTTTCAACAATGTTCATTGCAACTAAAAACAACAACAATGTTTATATAAAACATACCCAAAAATAGCAAAATCATAACCATCAACAGAAACCTCCTTTCATGCAAAGTTTGGAAAAAATTCATCAAACATTCATTTGAGTTCTAAAAAAAGTTATTTTAGTACCATTTGAAAGATTTAATCAAGCCCTAACCATGATTTAAAAAAATTTTAAAACCCTAGTTTTTTATTCAAAAAAAATTCATTAATTTGGATGAAAATTTGAAAAATGGCACAAACCTTGATCACAAAACCGAATCAAGATAGACATAACATCATCAATATAACATTAAATCAAATGAAAACATAGCTATTTAAAAGATTAAAGGTAACCTTAAAAACCCATAACATTAGATTTTACCAACATGCAACCATTTTCTTAACAAAAAATACACAATGTTACTTCCTTTTTTCATCAAAAATGCATTTAAAAACCAAGACTTGTAAAACCTAACTTGATCTAATCATAGATTTCAGCAAAAAGTGGTCAATACAACTTCTACCCACCATAAAAAAATCAAAATAAGAGGATAGGATTTTGTTAAAAATTTTATTTTGACAAGTCCTTTGTCCAAAATCTAAGAAAAATGGCCCCATGATCAAATTTTAAGAAAAAGCACTGAAATAGCAAGCCTACTTTTAAAAATTGAATCTACCAAGGAAAAAATATAGAAATAATCCTATATATGTAAGAAAATGGAAAAAATATGATATAGGATTTCATTAGAATTTAATTTTATCAAACCCTTTTGAGTAGATTTGACAAAATGACCTTTTCCTATCTAGGAAAACACAAAAATGTCTAGGAAATCATCGAAGAAAGCAAGGAATGATGCACCTTGGAATAAATGAGGAAGATCCTTGAATGCAAATGGTCCTAGAGAAGTTGGACATATTCTTAGCTACCTCATCTAACACCTAAATCATGGGATTTTTTCTATTACATTTCTTCATCATGGTTGCACAACATTGAGGAAGCTTGGAATTGAAGAAGATTCAGGCTTCTACACTAGCAAGAGAATATCTAAAGCTTTAGCATTGAAGATAGATAATTCTTGCTACAAAAACTTGTGCTAAGGCTTCCCTCTAGTGCACTAGGTGTTGGAATGCTATTTTTTGATGAGTTTGTGCAAGATTTTACATTAAAAACCAAATAAACCTAACGTTTCCACTTTTAACCCCATGTTGCTAATTTTGTGTATTAGAACTCAACATGCACTAAAGTCCAAGGGGTTGGGGGGGGGGGGGGGG
>MNCI01034627.1:1456036-1485445 GCA_015680685.1 Gnetum montanum
GATTAGGAGGTATAACATAGAACCCTTTCCTTAGCTTCATATGACTATAATTTTAGCATTGATTAACCTAGTTCCCCTCCATGATCTCTTATAGTTGATAACCTTTAAAACCTGAGTTAATTCTAGTATCCCAGAGCTTCTCCATCCTAAGCATCCCCTCTTCCACATTGGCTAGTTTGGAAGTAGAGTGGATGCTTTATGGAATGTCATAAAACTTATTTCTATAATCTAAAATAGCATTGTGACATACACCGATGACCTTTGGACCTTGCCAAAACCTTTAGATGCCTTGGAATTGGTCAAAATGTAAAAAAGCCATTATCTCTCTCCCTTCCATGCTAGGGCCACCTTGTCTAGTGTGCAGGAAAGGGAAAATGGTTACATGAACATTAAGAAGCCTCAAAAATGAAGGATTTTGAGACTAAATCTTATCTCTTGATATCTACAATGTCCAATAGCTTCGAAACCCTATCGAAACCTACTAAAAGTGATTCAATACTGATGAGTGGTGAGGTATCCCTACACTCAACCATACGAATACGAGCATTACAAGCGCAATTCAGTCAAACTCCACAAAAGGACTAGTTGTGGTATCTAGATCGTTATCCTTAGGTCATAGTTCATTGTCTTCCCACCTGGACTAGTATTAGCTTTGTCACACATGGTTTAGTCCAAAGTGAGGTGTATGATGTGTTCCTATGCTAATGCTACTCTTGAAGATAATGGAAAATAATATTAACTACGCTAAGAGAGAGAGGATGAGAGAGAATCTAAGATAGCCTAAGTGTGATGAGCATCCATTCCTTAATCATCCATACACATCTTGGACCTTGTGCATGACTACTACTGGGATTACCAAGTGTAGATCCTAGGTACGCTACTGGGTTATCAAGTAGTCACACTTAAATGCCCATGATCAATTTGTACTCATTTCACATTTAATAGGAGTTTAGGGTGAAGAGATATTAACTAAGAAAGTAGTAAATAACAATTAAATAAATAATTAATTAAACTAAGTGAATACTACAATGATGAAGTAATCTTGATCTTTATTTTCGATCATGTGTGTGTCCAAGTATCTTGCACTTGAATAAAGAATGTCGTACAATTACAATCACCACACTACGCGCATACACTAGGAAATAATTTTAACTCTAAGAAGGAAAAATTGCAAGAGTTTGGATAAGGAACTAAGAACTAACTCCTAGAACAAGAAAAGATACCTCTTATTTATAGAAATTGAGGCAGGTCATGATATCGCATACGCAATATCGAGGTTGATGCGATATTTCATACACGATATCACGACCCATGCGATATCACAGTCCCAATAACTGGGCTTCGATAACTAGGCCTAATAGACCATGTATCTTGTATCAAGGCTTAGATAACAGGGCTCCGATAATTGGGCCTGACAGACAATGACTCATCAAATACATAACCCCTTAATCTTCCAAGCTAAGAATCGACTCTTTCATGCTAACTAGTGTGAAGCCAGCATGGATGGATGGGGATGATCAGAAAACCCAAACTTTTACCTTAGAATGAACTTTAGTCAACATCTTAACCTTTCTAAAGACTTCAATAGCTAAAACATATTAAAGAGAGTCCTCTTTCATAGTTTTCAAGGTCCTCCTAGTTGGTTCTGCATTGGTTGACATAGAGCCACTGTAGAACAAAGGGGACAGCTCATAAAATCATCCAAACCTTATAAAAACTACCAAATGTTAGCCTTAGGCTCCTACTATAAAATCCTACAACCTTGAAGACATACATGCATGGCCAAAAATAGCCAAGATTAGCCAAAAATTAGCCCTTTGAAGTCCTTCTAGCTGGTTCCATGCTTGCCAACATGGAGCCAATGTGGAACCAATGGGATAAGCCAAAAAAACCATTGAAAACCCCTTAAAATTAAAAAATTTTGACCTTTGGCCTTTATTATTGATGTTAGCACCCTTGGAATAGCACATGCATAGCCAAAAGTAACTTGAAATAGCTAAAAACTAATCTTCTCTTCTCTTCCTAGCTAGTTCCATGTTGGCCAAGATGGAGCTAGCATGAAACTAGAGGGATGACTTCAAAAATCACCTAGCTAACGTCCAAATTAACTAGTTTTGACCTTAAACCCTACCTCTTGACCTTGGAAACCCTAGGAGCATACATGCATGGTCAATTAAGGTCAAAATTAGTGCAAATTTAAGATTTGTGATTCCTCCACATTGAGGAGCCCCTACATCACACTCACCAATGTGGAGACTAGGGAGGAGACTCATTTGAAGCCCACAAAGACCTCAAAATGACATTAGATGAACTTTCATGCACTCTTCATCAAGGTTCAACATGATTGGATCAAGCACAGAGAGGGAACATTGGTTGTGGACCTACAATAATGTTTTGTATTCTTTATAGGTACCTCTTAGCTCAATCCTCCATGAAACACCACTAATTTTGGGCCTCAACACTGCAACTGCAAATTTGTCTAAGTGTCAAAAATTAGAAAAATTTTTCCAAGTGTTGATGCTATGCTCCCTAGCATAGCTAGCATAGCATGTATCAAGGCCTGTTTTGCTAAGCTTTCTAAGTGTCAATAGTAGTTGCATGAAAAATTTTTCTAAGTGTTTTACTACGCTCTCACTCTACTTGCTATGCTCCAAAGCATAGCCAATGTAGCATACACTTCCATGGCCAACTGGCCCAAGTTCCAAGCCAAATGTTATCAGGTTTTCTTGGGATGGATGAAACAGTTCTACAAATTTTCTATCTCCTAGGTTGCTATGCTCTAATATGCTCTAGAGCATAGCCAGCATAGCACACTTTTCAATGACTAGTTTTGCCTAAGTGTTAGGCAAGAAGCTATCAAGCTAGCTTAACATGGAAGAGACATTTTGGCAAGTTTTCTAATTTCCAAGGCTACCTTTCCTACTACACCCTAGATTTTAGCTAGTGTAGCATGAAGGAAAGTTATAGATTCTATCAAATTTTTCTAAGTATCCCTACTATGCTCTACTACACCCCAAAGTATAGCTAGCATAACCAATGTTGAACATCAAATTTTGCAAAATTTATCTAATTGTCGTGTTACGCTCTAGAGCATAGCTAGCGTAACACTAGAGAAAAGTCTCCAATAGCCTCTAAAAGCTTCCAGAACTTAGCATTAGCCATTGTCTCAACTCCAACATTCCTCTGACAAGAAAGATGAACAATTGTATCTCTTTTTCACCCCCATTGATCCCCAAAAATTGTACCTATGCTTGACCCTACTTGAAAGAGGGGAAGACATAGTCCCAGAGCATAACCTTCAAGTTGAACTATTTTTTGCACTATTTCTAGGTACACTGTAGTCATTCAAATTTTGGCACATGCAATCTTAGTAGTGTATTCATAGTTCAGTAATCTCTAGGGACCCGTTATAGTACTCTAGAGCATAACACTTTGCTACTTCCATGGGAGCATAGTAGGGCCAGTGTGGCCTCATCTACCCTCATGCCATGTTGTGCCCAATCTGCATTTCATGCTAACCCTAGCTTTATAAATACCCCTATGTTCAACATTCTAAGGGTTGGCAAATCAAAAGAGCATTAAGTATTTTGATATTTTTGAGCATCCTTGGAACTCTTACACTTGAGCACTTGAGCATACCTAGCACTTTGGCACACACACCATCCAACATGCAATTCATCATAGTACCTGCAAAACATAGCAATAGCCAACCCAGTGAGTTTAGTCCTCATATCAGCCATCAATTCCATGTTTTAAACATCCCAAAGACTATGACTACACTGCTACACTACCACTATGCCTACCTATACACTATGTACCACTCTTACCTATTTTCTTGCAATAGCTACAGTCCCTCATTTAGGGCATTACACTTTCATTCTTAAATTCAATTATATTTTTCTTTGGTATTTAGCATAGCACTTTCATTTTCTCGCTATTTCATATGTATTTGCACATTTACATTGCTATTATCAAGCTAAGACACCTTGCTATGCTCTAGCTTGATCAACCTTGGTGCTTGCACATAACACTACATAAACTCCTTTTGCACACATTCATCATAACATCTCATAAGTTCCTATTCAATCAAAAAGATCATTTAGGGCACTCCATTTCTATTTCCAACATAGCCCTTGCACAAATTTGGGGTTAGGCTATACACCTGCTGACCTCTTGGTGTTCCAACCACTAATGTTTTCGGTCATCACACTCCAGATACCAACAAAGAGGGCTCAATGAAACACCACAAAATTTTCATGTTGTAATCTTTATAACACCATCTCCATGAAACCTGAGGTAAAAATTCATTGTAAATGTGAAGACTATAATCCATAAGAGGCAATCTCACATATCTCATACTTTTAAAGCTAAAAAATATCTCATAAGTGGCCAAAGCCTCATTCCAAGTGAAAAGAGTTACCTAGTATCTATATTTTGGCTTGGGGAATCAAAAATGCCTTTTGGAATGCTAAAAGTTGTACTTTGATGGGTTTTATGGGGGGTATACACTTTTCTACGCTAAAAATCCCCTGAAAGAAGGTAAGCTAGCTAGGACACATCACAACCAACATAGAGGAGTCTAAGGGAATGCACCTCATCTATCCCCAGCATGGACAAGTAGTAACACAACCTAGAGGAATTTGACATTCATCCCCAATGTTGATCTCTCATCGTCCTCAGCATTAACACTCTTCCCTAGTATGGGGGGTTTAGCTAGCATAGATGCATAGGGGTGGATCTCACCTACCCCCTAAACATGATAGTAATTTGTAGCCAATCTACCAATTTTTTGTAGCTAATTTGAAATCCAAATCATGGAAAAAACCTTATAAAAATCAAACCTTGACATAATTTCAAGGTTTCACACTTCTTACATCCAAGAGCATTTGACATCCAAGAGCTCTTGGTTCCTAGAAAAAATGTAGATTCTTAGGGCCTAATAGCATGGAACCATTATAACCTTATTACCCCTAATAGCCCCCTTGGGATTTGTGAGCCTAGAGTATCAATGTTACACTCCTTAGTATCCCAAAATCTTAGCATGGAGTAGCTTGGCAACCTCTACATCTTCACATCTTCCAACCCCCCAATAGTTATCCACGTTGCAGATTTGAAGTAGTAGTAGAGAAGGTTTGAAAACATCAAGAGTGGTTGAGCATCTAGATCATGAAGCAAATTCTATCTTCTTCAATGAACTTGGAAGCCCCACCCAAGTAAATCCCCCTTTTACTCTCCTATGGGCACCATTGAACACATTTCTAAACTTATACTTTGTTTAGTTAATAAAGTTTATAGTTATAATTTGTGTTGATTTTTGGTTTCAGATCTACATATTTTTACTTTTTTACTCCTTTTTGCATCCCCTAAGTCCTTGGATGATCTACTGAACTACGAAGGGCATACTAAATCCCATTTTTTCCTAGAGGCCCTAGGGAATTGGGGTTGAGGCTATTTGAGGTTGAGGGTCCTTGGTTTTCCAGTGGCTAAGGTTTTCTATTGCAACACTGGCTTTGGTGGACTATGCTGGAGCTATAACTACATTGTCATGCTCTTTCATTAAAAAATTGTTAAAAGTTTGGAATGACTTCACTGGGCACTACTAGAAAAATATAAATTCCAATAATTGCATCACTACACTTCGACTGGGTCTTAGTGGTGACTACCTTGGCCATTTCCCATCTACTATAACATCGTGTCTACTATAGCACCATGTCTACTATAGCACCAGTCAAAATTAATAGCTCTAGCATAGCTTGGACTATACCACCACAAAGCCCATGGAAATACCAATTTTAGTCATTTCCAAGGAGTTTTCGACCTTTCTAAGCCCAAATATAGACATGGGATACCTTTTTTTACTTGTGAAGTGAGGCAATAATAGCTTTTAGGGCATTTTTTGGTTCCAAAAAGCTAAAATATGCAAGAATGAAGGTTGTAACATGAATTTTTGGTGGTGCTTCATTGGTCCTTCCTTGTTGATGTCTAGAGGATTGACTTTAGAGATATCAATAAAGAATACAAAACACCACTATATGTCTATCACCAATGTTCTCCCTCTATGCTTGATTCAGTAGTGTCGAACCATGCTCGAAAGTGCCTATGATGGTGGGAGAAGGTTATAATGGTGAAATGGTAGTGAGATCATAGGAAAATGGTTATGGACGCTAACAATGCATTCCAAGTGTTAACATCATGTCTAAAATGTGTTGCTAACATGTCAGTTCATTAATAGGCCTTAACATTCCTTGTTTTGAAGTGTGATTTACTCAACAAATGAATCTGAGGAACTAAGAACTTGCCCCAAGGTTTCTTAGGCCATTGGTCTCCTCCCTTTGGATGTTTAGAGCCATAGATTTGTTTCTTTATTTTCTTTTGCCATCACCTTCTTGGCAAATTTTCATTCCCATTTTTTTGGTATCATGAAACCTTCATTGGGTTTCTTTGTTAAAGCCAAATTTGATTTGATATTTTCCATCAAGTAAGAGGTATTACATTCAATGGCATAGATGGTTTTCCATTGAATAATATTTGTTACATTCAAGTGGACGTTTTTTTCTCATTGAATGAGGTGTGCTACACTTAATGATCTTCATGGTAAAGCATGATGAAAGGATGTCATATGGCCATAATGCATGACTAAAAAACATTAGTCAATATTATTATCCAAGGTAAGGAAGGTTATAATCAGGCTATGGGGTTGGTCTTACTGAAATGGTAATGAAAATGATGTGAGACAAGCACACTTGGCATGATAAGATAAACTCACTAAATCTTACACATCAAAGTCACGTGGTGACTTGTTGTCATAGTGAGTTGTACCTCCATGATGGCTTTAGGCTTCATCCTATAAGAACAACTCCAAGAGAATAAGAAAACCATCCAAAGAAGTCATGCTATTATAATGCAATTCATAAGGCCATGTAGGATGATCAACAAAATAGGCTACCATAGGTCTTCATTGTTACAAGGTAGAGAGACATCTATGGTATGTGTTATATAGTAAAATGATTTCAAAGGCTTAGGTTATCTTGTTCTAACAACATTACAAGAGAAACCCATTTAGGATTTGAGGCTAGTCCAATTTTCCCTCTTATCCTCCTAGCTCAATCCTACATAACAACATAAGCACATCAAGTGGTACCTATGTAATAATGAGTGAATAATACAAAAATGACATAAAATACCTTAGTAAATATGTAAACATATGCTATTCTAATGTCAAACAAAATGCAAGAAAGATTAACCACAGCTATGTGTGTAGGTCAAGATAAGTAAGATGGAATAAAGGTCAAGTGTGTGTCAAAATATGTTGAAAAAACATGAAAATATGGAAAATAAGGTTACATTTTGGCCGTTTTAATGCCTTGGTAGGCCATGTTGCTAGTTTAAGGCCTTGGCAGGCCATATTTCTAGTTTAAGACCTTAGTAGTCCATGTTACCAATTCAAGGCCTTCGTAGGCCATGGTTACATGGTGTCAAATGATGATCAAAGATGGTCAAACATCATCACTTAACATCAATAAAAGGCTAAAAAAATGTCACATAGGTCACAATAGAGAAAATAAGGTAGATATGGTGAAACTGAAGCTATGTAGATATTGAATGAGGTCAACTAATGTAAAACAAGTCAAAATACCATGAAATAAGGTTAAATGAGTCCAAGTGGAATACATGTGGTAAAACATGGTCAATATTAGTCAAACATGGTTAGATTTTTCCAATTTTAGGCCTTATTAGGATAGGGTATGGGATTATAGGGTTATTAAGGGAGTTTGGACACATGAGGGGGTCATTTCAAGGCTATTTTGGGGTAAAATTGGCACTTTTCTTGTAATTACACTAGACCCTATTGATGACTACGTTGGTCCAATGTTGCATTCTCTAGTGTAGTCAACATTAAGGAGTAATTTCCAAAGCTCAGTATGGTCACTTTCGAGCTCCCAATGGTCCAAAAAGCTAATGTAGGGGGTGGGTATTAAAGCTTTGTAATTGCTAGCATTTCTTTTGACCTTCCAGAAGGATGAAAAACATGTCTTTATGGTCACTAAATTGGGCTAGCAATGCCCAACATAGTCACAAGGAATAGATGAGTTCATGGAATTTCTAGTATTGAAACATAGTGGAATTACAACTAGGTGACAGAAAGTAGTCTTTTGGACATTATGGGAAAATTCTAGACCATCTTGAATGGTATACTATTGATTTTTATTACTACATTTTCCCTCCCTACTATGACTATGTTGGGCTAGCATAGTCATAGGCTTCCTCAGCATAATTATGCATTGGAAATGAATTTTGATGAGTTTCAAAGCTTAATTGACCATGCTAATGGAATTTTGAGGTTTTTACTGCAATTGGCTAGGGTTTCAGTGTCAAAATTATTAGTTTGGATGATTTCTTGGATCTTGGAATGGACAAATACCTCTTGAATACACTAGCATGTAGTTGTTAGCATAATTGAGACATTTGATATGAAAAATGATGGGTTTTGGTTTATTTTCCAAGGTTTCATGATCTGAGGGTGCTCTAGTAGGGTTCTAGGTCATTCCAAGGGTCGATTTTGGCTATTTGTAAGTTTTTCTAGGCTTTTCCAAGTTGACTACGCTAGGCTACAGTAGTGACTACACTAGCCTAGCATAGTCATAGTAGTTTCCAATGTAGTTGAAGTTGAAAAATGGAAAATATTAGATTTTATTACCATACTTAACTCCAGTAGGACCCCAAGACTTCCAAAATTTAATTTGAATTATTTATGGTGAATTTTGATTAATTTGAAGTGGACTACACTAGGCAACACTAGTGATTATGCTATCCAAATGTAGTCATGCCCTCCTTAGCATAGTTAGGATTGGGAAATATCAAAAATAGGAAAAGAGATAAGCTTTATGATCAAACAGGCTCTAAGGAGGTTCTAGAGTTTTCCAAAAGTGGATTTGGGTTCTTTATTGTAATTTTGATCAATTTTAAGTGGACTACACTAGGCAACACTAGTGACTACACTAGCCCAATGTAGTTACACCCTTCCTAGCATAGTTAAATTTGGAAGGTGTTTTGGAGGGGAAAAAGTGGAAAATGCTATCCTAATTTTTAGTCCTACTAGGTTTTGGAGTTCTTGGGAGGTAATTTAGACTAGGAAATGAGTTGTTTTAGAGTTCCTAGGTGGACTATGCTAGCCTAGTGTAGTCATAGTAGTTACATTTGGGAAAAATACTTTCAAGGATATGTCAAGGGTTTTTGTGCTATTTGTTGGCAATTTAAGGTTGTTGATAGTCTTAGGAAGGTGTGGAGGCTCTAAGGTGAGGTTTTAAATGTGTATGGTATTCTGCATGATTCATTCCTCTTCTAAACCCTATGACTATGCTAGGCTAGTGTAGTCACTAGGTTTTGCTACCATAGTCATAGGAAAAATGAAAAAAGTGGCAGTAGCGGACAAATTCAACTAAGTTTCAAGGCTACTGGGAGATTTGACTAGTGTTTAGGGAGATGGTATGGAGATTCAAAGTCAATTGGAGGCTAGATGGGATAGGAGAAATATATTCCACCATGGACTATGCTCAACCAACATAGTCTACCTCCAAACTAGCATAGTCACATGGGAAACTAGTTTTTGGATGAATTTTGGTGTCTTTTAACCACTCAGTTTGTGTCTAGGTCTACACTTACTTGTTTAGCTTGATCATGGGATTTTTTTAGTAGGGATGGAGTGCTTGGGATTGGGTTTTGGAATTTGATATAATATGTCATTTATTCAAAGGATTCCTTAGCGTACTCAAGCTTGGAAGTCCAACATCCCAGTGTAGTAATGTTTTCTTAGTCTATTTTTGGTGTGAATTTGGCATTTGTTCTATAGTAAATAGTTATAAATTTTCAAGTTTTAATGTTATTACCTTTTAGTTCATCACTCAAGGATTCCAATGGCTATGGAATCATTAAATTTGGATTAATGGTTTGTTCTTTGCAAGTGGCCACAATCATGTTACTTCTATAATTGTTTCTAAAATAAAAGTTAAGAGTTTTCATGTTTTCTTATTATGAAGTTGTGTTTCATTGTTTTATGATTCCAACAGTTATGTAATCATTAAATTTTGTTAAGAAATTAATTTTTTACGAATGTTTTTGTAAAGTCATGTAAAATCAAGCTTCTAAGGCTATTATGCATTTACCCCTATGAAGATGGGCAACATTGACTTTGAAAAAAATTATCCATCAATGTCCCATGATCCTAGGGATAGTTGAGATGCAAAAAATGGTCTAGAAGTGGTTTGGATCAAATTAAATTCTTTTTGAATTTTTTTATGAGCAATTTCCCATGGCCATTTCTTCTAGTTTTAATGTTGTTATTCCACCTTGTGGAATTTTGGATTGTGAAGTTGGATTGCATTTTTAAATTATTCTAAGTATGGAATGAAAACTAAAATTTTAGTTTCACACTATCATTTTTATATTTTCAATTCTACTATCATTTTTCTATTTTTGGCTATAAATTATCATTTTCCTCTTTTTAGTTGTAAATTGTTATTTTTCTATTTTTGGTTGCAATTTGTCATTTTTCTATTTTTAGCTCTAAAGAGTCATTTCCACTTTTTTAGTTGTCAATAGTCATTTTTATATTTTCAATTGTAAATGGTCATTTTAGAATTTTTAGTTGTAAATGGTTATTTTAGCATTTTTTTAGTTGTAAACTATTATTTTCTAGGCTATAAGGATGTAAACTAAGTTGTAAACAAGCTAAAGATATTTGCTAGTTTAAGGCCATGGCAACCTGTAGGGTTGCCAGTTTAGGTCTTAGTGGGCCATAGGGTTTCTATTTTTAGGCCTTAGTGGGCCATGATCCATACTAGCCTAGTAACTATGGGATGCTCTTGAAAGATCATATAAGGCTAAAACCAACCATGAAGCATGATACAATGTTATGAAGTTAAAAAATGACTGTTAATAAAAGAAGTGGTGAGACATTTATTGCAAACTTGTTGCTTGACCTTTGATAGATCAAGGAGTCCTTCTGGCATGATCTTATGCTCACAATATCTCTTGTTCAACATGGTGAGATACATGCATTTCTATTGGTCACTTCATGTCATAGAGTTGATGTTGCTTGCATCATTGTTGTTCTCATTGTTGTTGGTGGCATAACTCTAAGTGTCAAAGCTTTTCTATTAAAACTCCACCTCTAAACCTTAGTCAATTTTTACATAGTTAATAGATGGTATCAACAAATTGTCTTTATGGATCACAATTTCCCCTCCCTCATAGGGCAAATGGATCTCCTGATGTATAGGGGATGAAACTTCTTGAAGCTTTACTAACCATGGCTTTCCTAGGATTAACTTGAAATGATGTGTCCCTTCAACCAGTAGGAAGTTGATGGATTTAGGAAATTATTCATTGGCTAAAAAATCCAAGGAGATAGAACCTTGCACTACTACTTGTAAGCCATTAAATGACTTGAGTGCTAAGGTAGTGATCTCTTGGATGTTCTTGGCTAGGCCCATCTTATCAACAATAGAAAATGGTACCACATTCATGGCTACCCCATCATCGACATGAATGTAGTGAACCTTGTATCTACCAACACATATAATAATAAAGAGAGGAGTAGATAGTACTTCTCCATTTCAAGAGTCAATTTTCACTTCACTATCATAAAATTTAAGCATTGTTTGATGCCCATTTTTCCTAAGTCAACCTTACTCAATGATAGAGTGAATTGACTCTCTATTGGTGAGCATGTCCTTGCTCATAGGAATATAGATCAACAATTGAGCTAGAGTATCCCTATGCATAGGAGAGGTCATGACCAAGTCATAAAAGTTTAGTGACATGGTCTTTAACTTTAATGATAATTTAACTTGTTGTATTATTACGAGGAAACTATTTCCATTAGTTTGTAAAATTTTAGCCTTAGTGTCCTTAACCTCCTCCATCGTTCCTAGAGTTTGTAGCTTAGGCTTTGAAGCATGTGCTTTGGGCTCCTTGCCCATGGGTGTAGTTGGTCTTGGTTTTACCTATTTTGAAGCCCTTTGTTGCTAGCCATCTTCAGTGGGCTTTGTTGTTGGTTTGGTGATAGGTTGTTTTTGTCACCATTTTGGTGGTGGTTTCTTTCTAACTTCTGAGTTGTTAGCCACTACAGGTGGGCTTTGATCATGGTTTGTTGTAGGCTTACTTGTTGAAGGTGGAGGAACTTGGATAACAAATGTTTCCCTAGGCTTTAGAAGGTTGGTAACTCGTGATCTTAATTGTGACATTAAAGACACTAAAGGTAGGACATGTATAATGAAGGGCTTCTTAGGGACTAGAGGAGATGGTAGTCATATAACAAATGGCTCTCTAGGCTTTTTGTTTTGGGATTATGATGGTACTCTGATGACAAATGGTTCCCTAGCAGGATTAGACTATTTGGTTTTTGGGAATAAGACTATGGTATAGGAGTTGTTGTTAGCACTTGGAGAGTTGGGCTCATCCAATACTAATTATCTACAATCTATCATCTTCTGAAGGTCATTTTTAACATTAGGAAAAAATTGGTGTCGTGACCAGCCATTTGATGATAATAACAATACCTATTCAATCTAAAGTACTTCGGTATCTTTGGATCATCCTTGGTAGCTATCATTGGATCTCTAGCTATGTCATAAAGATGATCATGCCTCCTAAAAGTCTCCTTAGATAGTTTCTTATGTTGTATATGGTCATTTCTAAGAAACTATTCTAAGAGCTCAAAAGGCTTTAAAGGCAACCTTACATACTTAAACCTATCATTCTACCCAAAGTTTGGTCTTGGTTGATTTGGGGGATAGGAAGTGGATGGTTGTGATGAGTCTTGGGATGTGTTGCATGGTGATGATCCCCACCTTTTTCCTTCTTTTAACGCTTTTGTTATTATAGCCATAGTTGTATGTTCTTGTTTGGTTTTATTCCTATCCCTATTCATGTATTGGTTTCTATATGCCACATATGTTGGATTGTTGCTTGCCTCAGCCAACTTCTCAATGCTTTTTGTTTGTGAGAAGGCTTAGCTTAGTGACCGAGGCCCTAGGTAGTAAAGCTTTAAATTAATAAAGTTATTCACTACTTTATTGTAGATGGAAAAGAGGTGAGATTTTAGAATAAGCTTGAGAATCTTGTTAAGTGTTGAGTTCCACCTTTGAATGAACCTTTTCATTGGTTCAGGTAGCCCTTGCTTCACCTTCACCAATTGTTCCAATATGACATATATCTTCAAGTTATATTGAAAGTAGTTGACAAATTGGTTAATCAAGTCCTCAAAGAAAGAGATGGAACCATTAGGCAAGGTTTGGTATTAATATAGAGCCTTACCCTTGAGGGACATGGTGAAAATCCATAGTATCATATGAGGCCAAGCTTGCAAAAAGATGCATTCAGACTAGAAGGTGACTATATGTGTGTTGGAATTCCCTTTACCATTGTATTTGATGAAGTTTGGAATAGGCAAACTTGCGATCAAGGTTATTTAAGGCACTATAGGGCTTATAGGATCATCTTGGTAGAAATCTAGAACCTTGACTATCTAAGTTGTATTGGCCTTGAGTTTTCATAGCTCTTTGGTAAGGTCTTGGATCATTTCAAAGGCTTGATCCAAGCCTCAAGAAATCCCCATGGACTATGGTATTTGTGATGATGGTTGAGGTCTCAATTGGGAGGCCTATGACATTATGATGGATTGTGGTATAGAAAGGAGTGACTGGGTCATTATGATTGTAGGGGCACTAAACAATGAGAATGAGGTTGAAGAAGATTATTGGGGTATAAAGGGTGATCCCTGGATTACTTGAGGTCCCACGGTAGGGCCCATTATCATGGAGAAGGAATGAGTGATGGTCAGAACCACCAATGATAGCTATGTAGACTAAGGTTACATGGCAAATGGCATAGACAGAAAAAGGGAGGCTCTCTGTGGCATAGGTTGCATCTTGTGTGTGGCTATAACTAGTGTAGTAAGAAAATTATGAGATACACTAGAGATGATGGTCAAGACACCTCATCTATGGAACTAACTAGAAGGGTTGAAGTAGGTAGGGTAACTTGGGGGGCTATTTTTTGAAATAGCTCCCCAATGAGGTTTTTAGGTTCAAGATCAGCCTCAAACTCATCGGTTTCTTCATGTTGGCTCACTACACTAAGCTTCTCACTTTACTCATTCATCTTAATCAAATGAGATAGAATACAAGCATGGGTGTCAATCAAAGGTATTTCGTCATATGGGGAAGGGATATACTCCTTCCCATTGTGGTGGATAAGCTCATACCCATATTTGGCTTTTAGATCCCCCACGTGAAATGAGTAGGCCTACTTTAATTTTTACATAAATGAAATTACAATGTTCTTCATTTATGATGGAAAAATTTGGACTTCAACTTCTTATCCTAAGGGATTTTCTACATTCAACTACTATAGGGTCCTTGGGGTCATCTACCCTCATGGCCTCTTAGCTAGAAGCGTTATTGATGAAGTTGTAGGACAACACGATTGATTATCTAAAATACATTGTCAAAATATGGTATTAACTTTTTAATATTTTTTTGTAAAAAACATAATCATTGGGATAATCCACTAATGTAGTTTTTTATAAATGGAAATGCCATGGGAAATTGCTGCTAAGTGGTGAAAATGAAAAAATGGTTTATCTACTCAATGAAAATAGGTATTAGTGAAAACAAGTTTTTACGGAAACAAGTATTTGAGTAAAAAAGTATTGCAATAAATTGGTGCTGTGGTAGACTAGATGCTATATTAGATTCAATGCTATAGTAGATTGGGTGCTACAATAGAATATGATGGCTTCAAGGAAACCAATAACTACTATGAAAATAGAACAAAAATCCAACTATGCTAATTTCCAAGGTTTTAATGAAATTTGTTTGCATATTTCAAAAATTGAAAATGTGATAGATGGAAAAGGGGTTTTGGCCAAGAATTTGGATGAAGGCCCTCCTTCTAGCACCAAAAAGTTATTGGAGCTGGAAAGTTTGGTTGCTAGAATGAAAACCAAAATATCCAAGCACTAGCATAATTTTAACCCTAAATCCCAAGGGCCTCCAGAAATAGGATTCAAGGTGTCTTGGAAAGTCTAGCCAATCACCTAGAGACTTATGGAAGTGTAAATAAATATGCAAAAGAAAATGTAAATGGATTTGGACATGGAAATGGAAATGAAGTAAAATTTGCAAATTTGGAATGAAAATAAATGCAAAAATGAAAATGTAAACTAATACTTACACAACATGAACGATAACTTTATTTAAATAAAGATAAAGATAAAGAATAAGGTTCGTGAAGTATAGATTTTGTACTAATAGCATCAGAAGTTGCTTGTAGGAGCATGAAGTCCATTAGAGAAGGCAAGATATATTGTATGACAACTCCACAATCTACTTTCTTCCTTGCTCTAATTTCCAGCAATGTTCTATTTTTTTCACCAGGGTCTGAAATGTGGTTATGGAAATGGATTTTCACTTTTTGGCACAATGGCAACTACATAGGAATCTCTATGCCTAGCGTAGTACTAGTTTTTACTACCAAAAAGTGGAAATAAGATTGCAATGGCCTTTGTTGGTTGTAAAAATCAAAAAATGTTGTTGCTTGTGTGAAGGTTCAAAACTATTGTGAAAGTTTATAATGCCTAAAAAAATTTGGAACCAAAATATGGTATTTAAATTAGATTTTTATAGGTTTGGTATAGCTATTTTTGGATCTGTACACTACTACCATAACTGTTAATAGATTGGCATCAATTTGCAGGTGCAACAACTATCAAATCTCAATGTAGTTACCATTTATAGTAAGTATGGTATGGACTATAACCACAAAACCCATTCATTTACTATAAATAGTAAACAAACTTTTGTGACTATGTTGGCACCATTCTTAGTATGCTAGCTTTGGTGGATTACATTAAAGCCACAACTATATTGGAGCTACAACTACGTTGTTACACTCTTTCATTGAAAACTTGGAAAAATGGGAATTCCAGTAGTTCCCACGTTGCACTTCTACTAGGTCTTGTTGGTGACTATGCTATCCATTTTCCATCTACTATAGCATTGTGTCTATTGTAGCACCATGCCTATCATAATACCATGTCTACTATAGCAACATGTCTATCGTAGCATTATATGTATTGTAGCATTATGTCTAGTGTAGCACCAGTCTTAATTGATGGCTCTAGCGTATTTGGGGCTATACCCTACAAAAACCTATGGAAATCCTAATTTTAGCCATTTCCAAGGTGTTTTCAGCCTTTCAAGCCCAAATATAGACATGGGTGAGTGACCGAAAATGTCGGCGGTTGCAAAAAATGTCAATGGGTCGTCGGCCGCGAACAGTCTTAACCTCGTTTCCATGGGAGGGTCATGCTGGATGGGATGAAAACGGGGCACCCTAAATGGTCTGGTCGATCAGACAAGGACTTAGTCGGTGTCTATATAACCTTTTGCAACGTGTAATTAGAAAATGAAACTAATAGTGCAAAATAATGCTTGAATGTAAAGAAAGATAGAAAATAGTGTAAAATGCAATAGTAAACAGGAGATAATGCAAAATGCAGTTATTTAGAAAATTGCACTGCTTCGAAGCTACAACTTCGCTCTATCAGGATGGATATAATCGATTGCACAGCGCTGGGAAGTGCAGAGATCCTGAGAGTAACCAAGACATGTAGAGCAAGAGGGCTGTGAGCTTGAACACGGACTCAAGCGTTAACAATGTGACATACTACCAAGGTGGTAGAAAGGAGCAGAACAGAATGCCAACTAAAAGTGCTAACAATTTACAATGTGAAATAGAAAGCTTACAATGGTTGAGATTGTAGTGCCATCTTTTTCTTGTTACCCAACCAGACTATTAGCCGACTAGATTGTCGAGGAAACAGACTGGGGACTGAAAAGCTTTGAAGAAGGGGGATGCCAAAAGTGCGAAAAAGTCCTTTGATCATCTATCATGGGGTATTTATAGGACCAAGGGTGTGCGAAAGATGCAGTTTGAATGCCATGTGCCCTGGGCCTATGCTGACCTATCTATGTTGCACATGCCTACATGACTATTCGGCAAGCTTGCCATGTCGTAATTACAAACCTGTCGCACCGTAATTGCACTGTCAGAGCAATGATGCAATTAGGTGAGGTGCATTAATGTTGCATAACTACTTGCCATGCTTTGTGGTGTAGCATGTTTGGTGTAGTATGGCATCTTGTCACACTGTGCTACGCTATGTAGAATAGCATAGTGTAACCGTTAGTTTGAAGAAAAAAATCTACGTTGTGTTCCACTGCATGTGTTGGGAAGCTTCGTAGTGTTGTGACTACTTGTCGCAGATTTGCTATTCTATGCTATGCTACGTAGAATATCATAGTGTAGCAGTTGTCCTTAGCCGTGAAAACATTGCCAATTTGAAAACTTTGTCTTTTGCACTGGAAAGTTTGAGAACTTGCTGATCTCACCCTTTGAGATGCCTTCTATCAACTTCCACAGAATTGGTACGCCTCGCTGTGCCATGTAGCTTAGCATAGTGTAGCAGCAAACATGTCCTAATTTTGGCCAAGTTTGCCACTTTCTAATAGAAGAAGACATTGTCGAAGGACTTGGACTCAGGTGAGGGGATTGGTCATCCAGCTTTTGCTATGTTGTGCTACACTGTGTGGAAAAATGTAGCATAACACTTCTTCTACAAACATCTTTGGAAGTTTGCTATGCTACATGACGTAGCATAGCATAGCAAGGCTCCTTGACTTGGAAAACTTGCCGAAGCAGACAGTCTGAACCTCAGAGCATCCATCTCCTAAAGAACTACTATAATGCTACGTGAATTGCAAAGGCCTGGTGAAGCAAGGATGTCTTCAAATTTTTGGATGTTTCATTAGCCCCTCTTTGTCGACATCTAGAGGATGGGCTTGAGAGATGTTGACAAAGAAAACGAAACACCACGGAAGGCATGACACTATCGTTGTCGCTCGATGATCGCCAGGACGTTGCTCAGCTGTGCTTGAGAGTGAAAGGGTGAAGCGGGGAGGAAGGAGGTTCAGGAGAAGGGTAAAGATGATGTTTAGAAAACTCCTCGTCAGAGTGCTCATGAGGGACTTGTTCACGTTTTCATCTTTACCTTCGCTGGCCTTTGACCCTCTATAGGATAGGTGTTCCTTTCCCAAGATGAGTTACATTACATCTGGGGGGTTTTAACCTACCTATAGATGCTTCCCATGCGGTGAGCTACATTACGCACATCATGGAGCTTGCACCCTGAAATAGCCAGGCTAGTTGAGGCACTCACTTTGTGACACCGTAGCGTTTGCTGCCATGGCTTGGACGTACTCTCAGCTATACCCTGTAAGCATGACGGATAGCGAGATGTAAAGCGAGGGCAAGATTATTGCTTGCTGCAGATGTTGTTGAAGTTCTTGGACACTCGTGCTAGTGCACGATGTCCAAAGCAGGAAGGCCAGCAGTGGCCTTGGCAGCATCAACGTAGAGGAGCTGGCGTCGAAGGCGTTGGAAGTTGCTATGAGTGCGGATGCTCTAGAATCCCTACTAAAGGCATGCATTCTTAGTTCAAATATGGGATCAGCTACCACATAGCTAAATGTCGTGTGAGCTGAGATGTTGGTAGGGTGCTAGAGGATGCTATTGGAACTCCAACTATAGGCACTAGCCAAGGAAGTACCATCAGGGTGGTGGGCCATGACGATGGTAGGTCTAGAGGGCTAGTGTGATGTCATATGACATCTCCGAAGGGTTAGCATGATGCTAAGGGTGGCGACATCATGTGTGTTCCAGATCATGTTCCCACTGCATTGTGAACCACATTCTGGAGCTGTAATGTACCACCCCCACATCAGCACTATGCATGCTCGCTTGATGTGTACTTGATGCAGATGCATGCTAGGAACATGACGTGAACCCAGTTTAAGATCTTGGTAGACTGTGTGATGGTTTAGAGTCTGAGTGGATTACTATGTTGGTTTAAGGTCCCAACAGATCATACATGCTAGTTTAACATTATAGTGGACATGTCGTGCCAGTTTATAGTCATAGTGGATGAGCTGTGCCAATTTTATGTCGTAGCAGATGGCTGCCACTAGTTTATCATCATAGAGGATGTTGGTTGTCATGGTTGCCAATTTATTGTTGTAGCAGATAGTGCTCGATGTCTCTAGTTTAACATAATTGTGAATGTTGGTTGATGTTGCCAGTTTATCATCATAGCAGACATTGTTTATTGACATTGTGTTTCATACATAGTATAGCTTGAGGTACAAGTGATTCAACGGGTTGGCAAACTCGTTGTCGTCTATGTCCACTAGCTTGAAGGCTCCATTTCTAAAAGATTTGGTGACCATGTAAGGGCCTTCCCAGTTGGCTGAGAATTTGCTCACATACTAATGGACAACTTTGAGGATGAGATCTCCCTTCTACACTGGCTATCGATGCAGGTTTGCATGGTGATTTTGTTGTTGCTTGCTCTAGTAGTGCTCTATGTGTTTTAGCATCTATGCGTGCTCCTCCTCTACTAAGTTGAAGTCGATGATCCACGACTCGTTGTTTTGGGCCTCACTCACGACATCCGCGAGGATCATCCGAAGTGATGGTACCTACAACTCAAGAGGAAACAAAGCTTCAAATTTGTAAACAAGGCTGTAAGGAGTCTTACTTGTCGCAATTCTTCATGTCATCCTGTAGGCCCAGAGAACTTCGAGGATTTGCTCATGCCACCACGTCTTGCTATTGCCAAGCATCCACTTTAGCAAGTTGATGATGGACTTATTTGTAGCCTCCACTTTCCCATTCACCTGTAGATAGTACGGTGAGGAGAATGATTACTTAATGCCTACGTTGCTACAGAAGGTTCGGGTTTCTGTACTACTAAATTATGGCCCATTGTTAGTTACAATAGTCATTGGAAGCCCAAACCTTGTCACAATGTTATCCAGGATGAAATGGTAGATTTGCTGAGACATTGTTTTCCTCAGGGGAATAGCTTCCACCCACTTAGTGAAATACTCAATGGTGATGATAATGAAGCTATGCCTTGCGAAGGACTTAGGTGTGATACATCCTATGAGGTCTAGTCCCCATCGTTGGAAAGGCCACGTGATTTGCATTGGATGTAGGCCCGTAAGGTGAGACATGTACGAGATTTTCATATCTATGGCACGTGTCACACGTCTTAACTTTCAACAAGTAGTCATGCTCCATGTGGGGCCAATAGTACCCTAGGCATCTGATTTTTGCAGCCATAGCCCTGGGTGCTATATGTCCACCGCACAGCCCCTCATGCACTTCATTAACTACCTTCTATACCTACTCCCCACCCACACATGCCAACAATATCCTATCGTAGGAGCATTGACACAGGGCATCATTCCCCATAAGTGTATATTGCCAGGTGCACTTGCAGATCGCATCTCTCTGAGCAGATGTCAGTCCACTTGATGGTTCACCGTGTTGCAAGTAGGCTTTAATGTTAGCATACCACTCTTGGGTATTCGCAGCACTGATAGAGGCCACATGTCCCACTTGTGTGATAGGCTTAGTACATTCAACAATCACAGTCAGTATACTTGCAAACAAGTGTGGTGGAATGTTTAATGCAAGGGTGGCTAAGGCATCTACCATGGTGTTTTCGTTGCATGGCATGTGTTTCACATCTGTGGTTGCAAATTGCTTAAGAAGGCTTTTTGCTAGGTCACAATAGGGTTGCAGGTGCATAGCTTTGTAGGCATAGACCTTAGTGATTAGATTCAAAACTAGTTGTAAATCATCTAGGATTGCCAAGTCTTGTATGCATAGTGTTTGGGCAGCTGAGAGGCCTCTAAGTAGCCCCTCATACTCTGCCATGTTGTTGGTGCATAGGAATGAAAAATGATAAGTAAACGGGTGCACTTCCCCAGAGGGGAACGTAATGATTGTAGCTGCGCTACCTCCTTGCAAGGTTGAATCACTGTTGAAGTGTAAAGTGGCTTCTAGGTGTGATGGAACAATGTTGATTGTGCCAACATGTTCATCTAGGGATTCAAGATCTATGGTTGCGTGATCATCGACGGGTGAGGCCGTAAGTTGTGTTGCTATAGCTTAACCCTTAGTCGACTACTGGCTTACATAGTGCAGGTCGAACTCCCTGGTTATTGCTTTCCATCAAGTTGCTGGTTTCATACAAGTTGTTAGTGGATGCTTGGAGTATGTTGCTTTTGCAAATGATGTTGACTTCACTGCAAAATAGATAGTGCCTCCACTATTTTAGTGTAAACACTAAGGCAAGGCAATTCCTCTCTACTTCATTGTATTTTTCCTCATGCACTATTAATGTATGGCTTAGGTAGTACACTGGTATCTCAAATCCATCATCCCATTTCTGACATAGCAGTGCTACGATAGACGTGTTAGAGGTGGCGAGGTAGATGAAGAAAGGCTTGTCCCTTTGTGGGGGATGCATAGTTGGGAGGTGCGAAAGTTCTTCCTTCAAGTTGTCGAAGGCTTTTTGACACTGGGTTGTCCATTCAAAGTCAACCCCCTTCTTTAGAAGATGTTGCATGGGGTGTAACTTGTCATTCAACTTTGCTATAAACTTTGGATGAATTGTACCCTACCTTGCAAGCCACATAATTCCTTAAGGTTTGTAGGAGGTGCTAGGTTGACGATGGCCTTGACTTTGTCAGGGTCCACCCTTATTTCGAACTTCGATACCACAAATCCTAACATGCGTTCAATTTTCACACTGAAGACACACTTCTTAGGATTAAGCCATAGATCATGCATTTGACAACACTTGAGGACTACCCCTAGATCACATGGATGATTAGTTGCCTCCTTGGACTTGACTTCTATATCATCCACGTAGTCAATTAGTGTCTCTCGGTTGTAATTGCTGAAGATGTAAGTCATGGCTCACTGGTAGGTTGCTCCAGTGTTCTTGAGCCCAAAAGGCATCATGGTATAACAGAATGTCCCCCATGGGATCATGAAGGTTGTTGCTAGCTAATGTTCCAGGTTGATGCAAATCTGGTTGTAGCCAAAAAAGCCATCCATGAAGGATAACAGAGCATGAAAAGCCATAGTGTCAATGAGTTGATCAATGCTTGGAAGTGGGAAATCATCTTTGATAGTCGCCTTATTTAGATCCCAGAAGTCTATGCAGATTCTTATTCCTCCCATTTTCTTGGAAACTATGATGATGTTGGACACCCATTCCAAATAATCAACTGTGCAGATGAAACTAGCTTGGTATAGCTTGGTGATTTCGTCCCTTACAGCTAGTGCAATTTCTGGTTTCATGTTTTGAGCCTTCTGCTTAACTACCTTCATGCACAAGTCTAGGAAAATGTTGTGTTGTATTAGCCATGGGTCTAAATCTGGCATGTCACTATATGACCATACGAAGACGTCGATGTTGTCTTGCAGAATTTTAGCTACGTTTTTGTGCATTTGTGTGTCTAGGAGGGATCTAAGCTTTAACATTTTTACCTCCCCCTTGGGCCTAGTCATAGGTGTCTTGAGAAGAGGATCTTCAGTTACATTCCCGACCTTCAAATCTAGGGTTCAGACTAGATGCTCGGGCCAGTCTGGGGATGCTTCTAAAGATGCTATGGTGCTACCCCAATCAATCATGTTAGGGTTCAATTGTCTTGCAAGCTTGCCATGTGGACCTGCTAGGGCTAACAGTGTGGAGAGATCATGATGGCTTTCCATTTTCCGCTTAACCTATAAAAATGAGATGAAAGCCTGGTTAAGAGGCACCTATCGGTAACAATCTTGTGTAATGAAAACTTGCAAAGCAATGATGAGATGTATGATGTAGAGATTAAGATTTTTCCAATTTAAAGTCATGGCAGAACGTTATGGCATGGAGATGTAGAGCTGCTAATAGGAAAAATGTAAACTGTCAACATGAGAATGTGAAACTGCTGAGGAGAAAATGTAAAACTGCCAAGGTGAAAACATGAGATTGCTAGTTTAGTGTCATTACGAACTGCAATCGTGTAACAGATCGAAACATGCTAGTTTAAGGTCTTTTCAGATCGCAAAAGTTGCAACTATGCTGGGGTTTGCTAGTTTAAGGTCTTTTCGGATTGGTAAAAGCTCAACTATGCTACGATTGCTAGTTTAAGGTCTTTTCAGACCTTGATAATTGAAAATATTTTCTTTGTTTCTTGGGAAAGCAAGTAATTAGCTTGAAACGTGTCAAGGTTTTAATGCTAATAGTGCTACGATGTCGTGGCGAGCATGCTACACTATACGGTGCACTCCGCATTAAATAGAGAGAGAGAGCGGCAAGTTTTCCTTTTTTACCATTACGACCATAAATAGGGATTAAACCTTTATAAGCTTGTCATTCTCACCATAAGAGCACAGATCCCATATTCGGAGCACAAGGCGATTTCAAAGTGATTGTGCTAATAGCGAGCATGATGGTTTTTTGCACAGCGATGAGGAAAAGAAGTCTATGAATAGGACGATGGCTCCGAAGAAGTAGAACATGAATTTGACACTTGAAAATGTTTAGGAGGTGAAGCAAACCATAGGGTGCATGACACAAGCATGCGTCGTGGTGCAGAAGGACATGCCATTGACCCAGTAGGCTACTATGCTTCCTTTTCTTTTTCTCAATTTTGTTATTGCTTTTTGCTTCTATTGTTCTCTGCTTTCATTTTTCATACTAGTTTTAGCCATTTTTGTTTTCTGTTGTTTTGTTGTTTTGGCCTTTACATCGCCGCTGTTGTCGTCTTAGCCGCAGCGAGTGCATAATCGTTATACCATTGTTGCATGCAAGGTCACTTAAACTGCCATCACTGCAGTTGTCACAACCATGGAGGTTTGTGCAATTTAAGTTACTTGATCTTTGAATGGCATGACGTAGAACCCTCGAGAGGGCTTGGGCCATGCATGATGCGATAGTGCGACACGTATTTTGTTGGGGCGTATTATAAATTTCTCTGTTAGGCTTAATTTCTCTATTGCTATGCTAGGCTATTTTTGCTATGCTACCGCTTTCATGTTCTCGCTATGCTATGTGCGAAAGTAGGATTATGCTACGCTATATGTGTGGACTACTAAGTATTGCTAAGTTGTGTGTGTATTGCACTTAGACATGATGATAGAATTTGGTATTTGCATTGTGCAGGATGGGGCTAAGGCCAATCCTTCTTGTTTTAGAAGTTAGAGGGGTCCTGTGCCAAGTGAGAAAAACTGTGGCCAATGCTCCTCCTCCCTAGATATGTTTGGGAGAGTGGGGAGTCTGGTTTAGGAAAGGGGTATAGGGCTTTTTACAATTTCTCCTCGACGACTTCAGTGTGATCGTTTGGTCATCCCTAGAAGAGGAGGAGGTGACCGGCATAACAGAAGCCATATTGCCTAGGGCAAGTCAGGGCATTTTGAGATTTTTGACTGACAGGGATATCATGAGAAGGTAGGGAGAAGGATCCAATCAGTGCCCAATAGGGTTAAGGCATTTGACTTGGATCTAGGAGATGCCTGAGTACAACTACTACCACCATTTCAACACACTATTCCTCGCACGTTTTATGACAACGTGCTTCTAGAACCCTCAGGGAACTGTCTATTATGCTCGCAGGTGAGTTTTTCCGCTTTCCTCCATTGTGTTTGTGTGACACTGGCCATATTGGCCTAATGCTAATAGTATGCATTTTCTACCAGGTTCTTCATCAATAAGGATGAAGTTCACGACCATCCGGGTCTGCTTCCTACAACACAAATAGCCCTACAGGAGTTCTCTTCTATTGAGAACCTGCGAGTAGGTGTCATTGATCAATGCGGGGGTGAATATCATACCTACCCAGGCCTATATCGTATTCTCTATGATCAGTGCAAGGGGTAGGGCTGGTTGGATGAGGAGTGGATAGAACCCTTTAAACCAGTCATGGTTGAACAAGTTCTGGTTGAACTCCCACCATTCCCATTACCGTATAGACCTGGTAGGCCAAACATTAAGTGTCGCATGCTTAATTTTTTTTTCAATCTTTGTATTTTTTGTGTTTTTATGCTAAGAATTTTTGTGAAACTGTTGCAGGGACAAAGAAGCCCTAGGAGGTGACGGTGGTAACAGCTAAGGCATAGGGGGCGAACATCTACTTCAGATACAGCGAAGTAGAAGTGAGCCAACGATGGATAAACCATGTGGCTTTAGACTCCTTGGTCTAAAAAATCCAAAAGGTTGAACTTATGGATCTATTCCTAGCCCCGAATCTGAGCATTTGTGCCACCGAAATGCTCTTCCTGGTCAACTCCTTTTTTGAAAAGACAGGCCGCTTCTGCATGCACATATGGGACATGTGGGTGGTCATTAAAATCAATGACCAGCTGTTCGTGGACCTGTTCGGTGTTCCTATCGATGACGTCCTCATAAGGTCGAAGGGAAAGAAGGAGCTAACCCTTTAGAAGAAGGATATTCAGGAGTGGCTGGGGATTGCCAAAGAGTGAAAGGGGCTACCCATTGAGAATCTTAAAGATGGGTCTACCAAGGAAATTTACCATGTCTTTCGTGCTCATGCATTCCCCCAGCTACTTACCCAAGGGAAGGTCCTGGGGCTTGAGCAGGCTTAGATAATGCATGAGGTCATGGAAGAGAGGGCCCATTACAACTGGGCCAGCTTTCTATGTAAAGGCTTGTAGGCTGAAATTTTGGGACTTTGCCAAAAATCAAAGTCTCGTTCCAACATACATTATGCCTTCTATATAGGCTGTCTGAAGCGCTTTGTAGAGTTTCTGGTGGTTCAAGATAATGGATTTTGGGTCATGTGAAATCGCAACCAGATTTCTAAACTGTGGATTCACCATATCCTCTGGACCACCCAAGCCCAAGATCCTCTAGAATTAATTAGGGAGTCATTCTCTGTGACGACTAAGGATCAGGTGGCTCATAACGTTCGTGGCTAGCACAGCATAGGTGAGACATCCCCTGCTGTAGCCAATAGTGTGTCATGGGGGGAACATCTCATAGTTGAGACTGTGCCCAAGAAGTTATAGTGGAAGAGGCCTCCCCTAGCTAAGGAAACCATTCGCATGGAGGAAGAGGAGGGGCAAAGACTACGAGTTAAACTACAGAGGATGTAACCTCCCATTGGTAAACTCTTTTGTTCAATGCTTACTTTGTCATTATCTGCTACACTATGCTATGCTAGGTGGCGTAGTGTAGCATGGCACCTGCTTTAGACTAACTTGTTTTGTGCTAATGCAAACATGTTTCTTTGCTAGTAGAAGAAGAAGAAGAAGAAGAAGAAGAAGGAGATGAAGAAGTGTCAGCCCCTAGGACGAGGGTGACAAATAAATACACGGAGGCCTCAATTTTGGAGCTCCTTTCGCTAAGGCAAGGGCTCTTGTCATTAGGGAGAATCCTCCTACCAACAAGGAGGGCACTTTTGAAGATGAAGTAGAGTCTCCCTTGAATAAAAGGGACACTGGTCTTTCCAAGGGAAAGGCACTAGCACATGAAGAATAGGCTTGTGTAGACTTGGTAGGGCTTTATGCCAAGGCTACCACCATCATCTTGCATCAACAAGAAGGGAGACCGCAACTGGATGCTGGTGAGTTTGGCAATATGTCTGCCTTATCATAGTCTATTTCGGCCATTGTTGATATGTTTAATTGTGCAGCAGGTGCTACTATTGATGCTACAGGACCCTCTTTGATTCATAAGGGGTCATGGCCCAAGATCCTTGACAAGTTTACATTCATGCAAGGAATCGTTGATGACATGATCAATCACCTTCACCAGGTAGACCTTGATACAAGTAAGTAGTAGTGTTAGGTGCTCTTATGCTAGAATTTTTTTGAGTTTGCTAATCTTACTATGCTAATGTGATTGCTATGATCTTTATGTCATGGTAGCCTCTTGACTCAAATTAGGCTTGGCAAGACCTTTGAAGGTTGGTGTTGTGCCTACATTCCCACCTGACATGATCGAGGTGTCTCGTTACATGTACAACAAGGCTTGCAAATACATTTTCCACTTGGCACGCTCCTTGTGGGAGTATAAGCACATCAACGAGGACCTGTGGAAATGGGTCCAAAGAGCTGAGCAAAGAGAGGCTAACCTAATCAGTGAGGTGGAGGATCTCAGGTCGAGGAACAAGTTCCTCATAGCCCGTGACACAAATAATGAGGACTGGCACATGGCTATAATAGACTATGCCATATTTTGGACTGTCGTGCATTAGAATGTCGAAGCCACTCACGAGATAATCAAACAATGGATGCAAATGGACTTGCTAGCCCAGAAGTGTTAGGATTTGAAAGACTTCAGCACCAAGGTTTACGAATGGGGGCAGTCCCAGGGAAACCATAAACACATGTATAAATGGAAAAATTCCACCCATTGTAAACTATACAGGGATGTTGTTGTGGAGACATTTACGTATAAAGTATTCATAAATTCCATTGATGCTTCTGAGGCCTATGCCAAGTTCAAAGAGTAGGTAAAGGTTACGAAATATTTTGAATTAAAAGTAAACCTTTACATAGGAGAGACCGCAACCATCTCCTTTTCCCCGGGACCACCAAGGTGGACAACTACCAAAAGTGAGAGAGCTACTGTGAAAGCTGAACCAAGCAACAAGCATTGGATGGACATCATGGCAGAGGAGGTCTAGTGTCGCCTCGGGCCTAGTTTAGACTAGATACCCTTTGAGACAGATGTAGGCTCTTCTTAGGTTAGTCACTTTCTACTATATTAATGCTTATGCTCTATTGTAGTTTGCGTTTGTTGCCCTAGCTGACCACTTCACTCCAGCGATGTAGGCTCTAGATGGAAGTGCAGGGCTTGTAGAGGGAGGGAATAAAGAACCGATAGAGGGTGTTGTAGGGGAAGGCGATGCAAAAGGCAACAATGCAGGAACAAATGACAAAGATGATGCAAATAGAGACAACACATGATAGCATGGGATTTTTTTTAAAAAAAATTTGAATTTTTGAAACAAATTTTGCAAACATTGTTTAAAAGAAAGAAGTTTTGAATAAAACAAAGAGGATTTTTGAAAAAAAAATTGATTTCACACTAACTTGTGCATTGCATATGTGCTACGTTTTGTATAAAATGTTCATGCTTTCATGTGCTAGTTTTAGGACATTTCGGGCCATTGCTAGTTTTAGGCCATTTCAGGCCATTGCTAGTTTTAGGCCATTTCGGGCCATTGCATAACATAGTTTTAGGCCATTCCGAGCCATAGTGTAGCATAGTTCTAGGCCGTTTCGGGACATTGCTAGTTTTAGGCCATTTCAGGCAATAGCATAGCATGACAAAGGGATGATATGTTAACCAAGAGAAAAGTGGTGAATGTGCAAGGGATGTCAACTGGGTAGGAAGCAATGGAGTTGCTATGCTATGCGTAGCTACCTCTTGACCCATCATGGGTTGATCGGAACGTAAGGCTGAGGCATTTCACCAGGGCCCTTGTTCACAGTGTTGTCCCCCGCTTGGAAGGGCAACTTAACCCATGCACTTTCATTTTGGTAATTGGATTTTTGAGTTGATTCTCCCATCAAATGTTTAGTGTTTGTGTAAGTAGGTGTTACATTCTTAGAGGTTATTGTGCCGACCGAAATCGTCGGTGCGAGGCTGGAACGTTACGGGCACCGAAAGATCAGCGGACGTGCACGGTTAACCCTGCCTCTGCTTGAGGGCAAGCTGGAGTGGGCGAAGGCAGAGTGCCTTGNTGCACGGTTAACCCTGCCTTCGCTTGAGGGCAAGCTGGAGTGGGCGAAGGCAGAGTGCCTTGAATGGTCCGCACGCGGATCAAACAAGGACTTCCCCAAGCGCCACCGAAGTGTTATACGCTAGGTTATGTGTAAAGCAGGGCGTAAACGGCGAAATAGGCGTACAGCGTAAGCGTAGAGCGTCGTAAACACTGTCGGGCGTAAACAGCGTAAACAGAGGCCGAGCGTAAGTGTATGCAGGCGTGCTCAGCGTAAATGGCATAAACAAGTGTAAATGGCATAAACAAGCGTAAACGGCGTAAACAGTGAGCGTACACGGACGCGGACGGAGCGTAAATGTAAGCAGACGTTAACAAAAAGTGGGCCAAATTAACGTAAAACTGTAAAGGAACTTGCAACAAGCGTGAACAGTAGATTATAGAGTTAAAATGTTGTGCACCGGTCTAATGCAGTTGTGTAGGGACACAAGGCGGACATAAAGCCCCGGTGGATGGAGGGATGCAGCCGGCTGACAGTGTAGGCGGAGCGCGGACTGTGCTCAATGTACAGGACTTCAGCGTAAGCGTAAGCGTAAGGGGTTTCTGCAACGTAATTGCTCTGGGTCTGCTCTCATAAATTTTTTTTGGCCTTAACAATGCGGAAGACTGGGCTATTTATAGGGGTAGGGTTACCGGGGAAATCGGACTGGGAGACACGTGGCGTATAGACCGGGCATTACAATTTAGAAACTTGGCA
>MNCI01034628.1:0-38796 GCA_015680685.1 Gnetum montanum
GTAAAATAAAGATAAATAAGCCTTTAATGGTGCTCTGGATAAACTAAATTTTTAAATAAAGGCTTAAAGAATGCATATAAAGATAAGGAGAAATATGATAGAGAATTTACAAAGTATAAAACAAAGGTGACTGAGGCTTTAAGAACTACCCATTCTCTAGCAAAGGAGTTGGAAAGTTTAAAACAAGAAAAGATTACTGTAGAATCTAATATAAATCCTAAACTAGCTAATAGAATTTTGGAATTCACAGTGAGAATAATGAATTTCAAAATGAATAAGAATATTTGCTCCACTCTTCTATAGGATCTTCATAAAGCTCAACAGAAAATAATAGAGTTGATAGTGCAAAAGTATGATATGAGAGAAATTGTGAGATTGTGACCACATCGTCAACTGCATGTTCGTGTGCCAAGAGGATTGCTATGTACCTAAAAAAATGCAACTTTGGAGACTATCCTCTAGGACTACGCTGTTCACTATCTTGAGTGGGATTGAGTGTAGTTACAATTTGGGGAAAAAAGGAAGTACAATAAAGATGCATTTTGCTAACTATGCTTGTTGGAGGTTAGTTGGAACTAAGCTGAATGCTGATGTTGCATTGTGAAGGTCTTTGGAGGCTATTTTAGTTGACTATGCTTGACTACACTTTGGACTAGGAGAGAGCGTAGTTCAACACTTGGAAATTTTTTTTTCCAAAAAATGGCTATGTGCTTACTACGCTCTCCATAGAAGGCTGACTACACTCCCAAATGGGGTCAAGCATAGTCCCAACACTTGTTAAAACTTGCAAAAATTGTCCTCCAATTAACTACGCTTAACTATGCTCTGGGTTGGGGGAGAGTGTAGTCTCAACACTTCAAAAATTCCTACAAAAACTAGGCCTTCATGTTGACTATGCTCTAAGGTAGTGGAGAGCGTAGTCTCAGCTCTTAGAAAAAATCTATAGTAGTTGGCTTAACACTTAGAAAATTTTGCAAAACTAGCCTTTGTGTTAACTATGCTCTCACTCTCTATTGAGCTAACTACGCTTTAGGACAGTGGAGAGCATAGTTCCAATACTTAGAAAAATCTACAGCTTCTTGTTTCATGGTGACACTTAGGGAAAATTGCAAAAAATAGATTTTTGGAGCTGACTACGGTCTCCACTAGGTTGACTATGCTCTAGGCAGTAGAGAGCGTAGTCCGAACACTTAGAGAAATTTTCCTCATGCTAACACTTAGACAAATTTGCAGTCAAGACGCTATAGCCCAAATTTGGTGCTGTTTCAGTGTGTCTAAGATATGACCAAGCAAAGAATATTGACCATTTGTTGACCACCTTTAATAGCATCCTTTTCTACTCAGGAGCAAGGTTGCAATTAATTATCATTAGCTTGTCATTTTTAAAAAATGCATATTCCATGTTGGTAAGTAGAGTTTTGAACTCTAAGGACTCTTGTTTAAAACTGTTGGGGATTTCCAACTCTTCCCAATTAGTATCATCAGGTTCATGATCAAAGGGTTTGCAATGAACTTACTGTAGTCCATCCATGCCCTCAACATAGGCATAAGTTAGGCTCTCAATAGGTTCCATGCAGAGTGTGCTTCTCTTAGAATTAGCTGTCAACCACTAGGTGTCCTCTTGTTTTGTGGCTACTGCATACATGCACTTTTGGATTTTAGATTCATCTACACACTATCTGCATGCTTTGATTGATGTGCTTTTAATAGACCAAAGTTTTTGCATAGAGTTGCACCTTGTATTGCTGTACATGATGCATGGAACTTGCTTCTTCTCAATCTTTTTGAATTCATTTTCCTAGAAGATCTCTAGGGAAAGATCTCTAATGCCAATTCGTGCATCAACAGTTCTCAACCAAGCCCTTCCAATAATTATTGGGAAGTCTCCCTTACAATTGTTAACTTTGATCACCAGAAAATCAGCATGATACGACCACCCATAGACAGTGGTCATAATGTCCTCCACAGTCCCAAGGGAACAATGATGGATTGATCTGCCAATTCTAAATGGATGTTTCTCTTCTTGAGAGGAGGTAGGTTCAAAGCGTTGTACATTTCATGGGAAATGAGGTTGACACAAGAACTTGAATAAAGAAGAGCCTTGCATGGCTCATTCCTAGAAATCTACAAGTAGATGAGAGGACTTCCAGGATCAACTCTTTTTGTGGAAACATTGCCAGCCTTGATCCAAGTAGATACAGCTTGCATTAACATGACAATTTGGAACTTGGGAGGTGTTTGGTTTGAAGGGCTCTAGAAAGAAATGGATGTAGAGGATGAAGGAGATCTAGGGGTGACCAACCACATAAGTAGATGAGGGCTTAATAGGGCTATTCATTTAGAAGAATGATCTTTTACAGGATTTGGGTTTCAAACCACTCGGCTCAGGAACTGGCTATAAGTTAACAGAGATAGTAGTGTTACGTTGCTACAGTTGTGGAGGAATTTTGCCCTGCATGGATGGAGCAAGTGGTAATTGGGTTAAGCATGGAGGAACATGTGCTAAAGGATGAGGAGGATGATAAGGATATGGGGATTCCCCTCTAGAAGATTGAGAATGAGTTCGGTAATACTATGGAGCATAGTAGTGATGCTAAAAAGAAGTGTGACTGGAAGAGTCATGTAGAGACATGGGTTGCTAAACATAATACCCATACCGATCTGGCTACCTTTAAGGGTACTGCTACCTTGGTGGTGGCATCCCCCATGATTGTGCGTGTTGCCACTGATGCTACTACTCATATGATTGTGGTGGAGCTCCACTTGGATAATAAGCATGTTGTTGTTAGTGGAACTACCTTAGGTTACCTTGAGGATAAGGCAACCTTCTAGGTGCTTGCCTTCATGCTAGTCTAGGATTCAAAGCATACATCACAAATTCCTATAAGTGTGATACAACAAGCAAACATCACTTAGTATGTTCATATTGGTAGATGTCACACCCGTCATCATCATTCAATTATGACTCCACAACCTCTTCTACTACCGTAGCTTTGCCCTTACCCCTTTGGTAGGCACATTCAGCTTCTTTTTTCTTCTACGGTCATAATCACTACCTTGCTCTTTGGATTCTTCTACAATTTTCAAAGAAATTTGAAATTTTTCATCCAAATATTCCCACATTTTACCAACCTTAGCTGAAATTTTAGACACAAATTTTTGAATTGGCAAGTTTTTCCCTGCACCACTTCATCAAGTGGTACATCCCCCTCATTGTCACAAAACTGGACCTCCCTTTTTCTGATGGAAGGGTCCTACTTATACTCCTCAACACTTTCTCATTTTCTCAACTCACCTTCTTCTTTTGCAACCTACTCAATCAACCTTTAAATCTAATGGGCTCTTAGTTCTAACAATCTCCCTTCAACATAGACCCAAAGAGTTCTCCTCGTTTTTGATCAAAGCCCATCTATGATATGACGAAGCTGCTGTCACTGAGAATAACCATGGCTGGGACATCTATGCAAGAGGGAATAATACCTACCTATGGTTGCATCTAAGGGTTCATGTATTCCTTGTCAGTAGACTTAAATTTGCTTTCTCAAATTGAACACTCTAAAGTACGTATGATATTTGTCATTAAAAAACTCAAGCATCGTACTCCATCTACAAATTGATTCTAGCTCTAAGAAGTAGTACCAACTTTTTGCTTCTTTATGAGTGTCCTAGGAAACAGCTTAAGTTTTTGCCAACTCTTTTCTATGTTCTACAAGGAACATGCATTGTGAAGGGCCTAAACATGGGTCTGTGGATTTGAGTTATATCCTCCCTCAAATCTGGGAATATTGTTCATATTAAACATCTTGATTCTGCTATCTTTCACATGCCTAGTTGGAATCTTGACTGCCTCTACAATGTTCAACATGCTTTGAGTTTTCAACAAGGGTTCATCATTGTCATGATTTTGATGATGCCTATGATGTCCCCTACTACCCCTTCATTTATATCTAGGCCTACAATCATTATCTTAATATTTACCTTCATCGTGGTTTCATCCCCTATGATTTTGATCATATTCAAAGGAGGGAGAAGAAGATGTAAATGAAGAGAGCGAAGAGGGAGGAGGATTGTCACCGCCATAGTGTCTGCCATCTTCTCTTTGCTTGTCACGGCCATGATCATTAGGTTTACTGTCATCACAAAGCTTGCCCAAGCCCCAACCTTGACTCCCAATTTTGCCTAAACATGGATTGTTGATAGTGAATTGCAGATTCAGGTTCAAGCCTCCTTCACTAGAGTCAAGGAGTGAAGAATGTTCATGTTGAGAACCACCAAAGGAAAGATCCTCATTATCATCTTGGTTCAACAGGAACAAGGGATTGGTGAACCATTTCTCCTTCGTATCTTCATGGGGCTTCTCTTGGTGTCGATCTCATTCACGTTGTGTTTCTATGGGATGGTAGTCTCAATAGTAATGATCATGCACGATGTATTCATCATGGTGGTCCTAGATGCCCAACCTCTTAAGAGTTTGGAGCGGTTCATAGGAACAGATCGATCAAGAGGCAACACAACATTTCCCTCCATATCTCTCCACTGTAGCTACTCATATTAATGCAAGATGAAGGTGAAATCAAGTGCAAACTCATCTAGATGAGTGTACACCATTTTGAATTCCTAGGCCACTGGCGATTTTGAATCATCATGCTTGTGAGAAGAAGAAATTTTGGATTAGAGGAAAAATTTAGTGTGCTTAAATTATAATAATAATTTTTATTCTCTCTTTCTCAAACGATTGTGACCTTAGGGTTCATTCCAATGATCTTAAATAATATTCACTAAGTCCTAGATAGTACACATATTAAACTACAAGTCCCTGGCAATGGCGCTAATGATGAGTGGCTAGTAGACCCTACGTCCAACCATACAAATTACTAAGTATTCATGCAGGATTCAGTCAAATTCCATGGACTAACCTTCTAAGAACGCTAGTCTCTAGATCATTGTAATTGTTGTCTTCCCAATTACACTTGTGAAATGCAAAGGTACGATTAAGTGCAACTAAGGCACATGATTTTTATCATTTTTATGTTTTAAGTTTTAAGTCACCTAAGGATAAATAATAATGAATAAAATAAAATAATCAAATTGCTAATTTAATCTAAGTGGCTACACCTAACTAATCCTAACATAAGCATCCATTCCCACTTGTTGTACACATCATGAACATGTTTAACACTACTAGGTTATCAAACGTTAAGCATTACTGGGATTCCCAAGTGCTAAGCATATGCTTGAAGTGGTTGCACTTATGTGCTTAATTAATGACTATTTAATGTAGCTTAATTTGGCTTAATTGATTACTTAATTTCTTAAAGCATTAAAAGAAACTGCATAAAATATTAAATGCATAAGTAGATAATTAATCTATTTCAAAGTGCTACAAGGTTTATTAGAAAACTCATCTTTATTACCACACACACTGCTGTGCTCAGGTACAATAGTGCTTGAATAAAGATCTGTACACTCTTTAACTCCTACTACGAGCACTTAGATAAATATTTTAACTATCAAGCAAGAAAACTGCAAGATCTTTGCTACAACTATGACAAAAAAATCATAAATATGGTTGGTGAGCATGTATTTATAGATAAAAATAGACATTGCATTGACAAGGCCATGTCAATGCATCAAATACCACATCGATGCAACCTCGTCAGTGTAACATAGAAAATACAGCTCATCACTTAACATGCTAGATGAGAATAGATTGCTAGCCCTGTTCATGAATGAAGTGCATAAAGCATTCAAAAAAACATGCCATGACCTTAGAATAAGGAAAATAAAATTTCAACGTTTAGACAAGGTCCTTTACTAGAACCCCACACATGTTCCACACTGAACTAAGTTCCAAACATTGTGGGAAGGACCTTATATCATTTATGACACCTTTCTTTATAAGGCCATGTTAATATACAAACTTGAGAGTCCAAATAAAATCCAACTGGTCAACACACAAAAACTTAAACCTTTCCATGAACCTAAGCAAGCCAGTGCAAGCAACACCTCCACGGATGGACAACCTCGCTCAATTTTTTGGATATCCTTCTTTCAACTTAGTCGTGGGGGAGATTGTCATCCATTCTAATCATACCAGTGGCTTCTTAGTTTTTCAACTTTTTTGTTTTACATTATTTTTATTTTTATACCTTTTTATTTTACACTTTGTTATTTTTGTTTTACAACATCATTTCTACATTTTAAGTTTCTTGAATATTTTACAATTTCTTTTATATTTTACTTTATTCTAGTGTGAATTTTTCTTGTTTTCTAATAAAATGCTTTGTTGTCAACAGAACACAATGATGTTGTAGTTATTTGCTAATGGTGGTTTATACTTAATGTTTTTGATTACTAAATATCTAGTTTCTATTTTTGAATTTTGATGACTAACGACTAAGACAAAGTTTCTTTTTCATGAAACAGGAAGTGAGTCCATGTTGTCCATCCATCTAGAAACTATATGGTCTTCTTGGTTTTGGAAGCATGAGGTTCCTTTTTAATTAATAAAACTTTAGCGAACTTGTGACCTTAGTAGTATCCAAACTTGGGAAAGGTTCAAAGGTTTGAAAAGGGTGTGACTTCAAGGGGATTCAATACTCTTTGTACCTTTCTACTTACTTGAGTGCAATTGTGTCTTCATGGATTTCTTACCATTCCATGTTGGTCAATAATAGGAACTTAATAAGTCTTTACATGGTGTGGTTCCCATCCAAAAATCCATAAAAACATAAAATTCAAAAAAAAACATGAAGAACGATAGGGAGCTCACCCTACATAGTTGGAACAAGTGGTAATGGAGCTCAGGGTAGAAGAGGTGTAGTTGAACGAGAAAGATAGTATGTTTGTGGAACATCACCCCTAGGAGAAGGAGTTCTATAGTACTTGTGGGTTTGGTAGTGAGGCTGAGGGGCAACATGACTAGTGGAGTCACATGGAGAGATCAACTGCTACACATAGTATTTGTACGGGTTAGGTTGATGGTAAGGGTATTTTTGATGTGGTAATGGCATTTCCCATGATTGTGGGTGTTGCCACTATTGATACTGTTCAATCGGTTGTGGTGGAGCTCCACTCGGATAATATGTCAAAGGTTGGTGGAACTACCTTGGGTTACCTTGAGGATAAGGTAAGCTTCTGGGTGCCAACCGTCTGTTTAATTGTGGGTTTAGTACATACACCCTAGACTCCTACAGATGTGATATTATTGGGCAACATCCCTTAGGATGGTCATATTGGCATATCTCACATTCGCCATCATTTTCTATGTCTGAATCCACAACCTCTTCAATGATGGCAACTTTGCCCTTACCTTTGTTACGTGCATATTTAGCTTCTTTCTTTTTTCTCCTCTCCTAGTCACTACCTTGCTCTCTAAACTCCTCTACTATTTTGAGAATGATCTGAAATTTATTATCTAGGGAGTTCCACATTTGGTCTACCTTTTCCAATACATCTAATGCAAACTTTTGAATGGGCAAAGTCTTCCTATTCATCATCTCTTCGAGTGGTGACTCTTCTTCATCCTTACAAAATCTAACTTCCTTCTTTTGGAGGGAAGGATCTCTATTGTATTCCTTTGCACTTTCTCTTTTCCTTAACTCACCTTCCTCCTTAGCAATTTGCTCCAACAATCTTTGTATTTGATGGGCTTTGAGCTCATATAGCCTTCCTTGGGCATAGGTTCCAAGGGTTCTTCGTGTTTCGTACCTAAGCCCATCTACGAGATGGTGTAGTTGTTCCCTTTGCGAGTAACCATGGCCAAGGCAACGATGTAATAGTACATAATATTGGCCCATGGCAGCATCAAAGGATTCCTGTCTTCCTTGTTTCCATCCTTGGATTTGCTTACACAAGTTGGACACTCAGGAGTACATTTGATACTTATCATTGAATAGCTCTAACATGGTACTCCATCAAAATATGGATTCCAGTTCTAAGGATTGGTACCAGCTTTCCGCTTCCTTAATCAGTGTTCGTGGAAACAACTTTAGTTTTTGCCACTTATTTTCTATATTTTGCAAGGCACATGCATCATGAAATGCTTGTAGGTAGTTTTGAGGATCAACATTGTATCCCCCTTCAAATCAAGGGATGTTATTCATGTCTAATCTTTTGATCCTACTATCCTTTTGGTGCCTTGTTGAGATCTTAACAACCTTAGTTATATTTAGCATACTTCAGGTAGCGAGTAGGGGTTTATCATGATCATATTCTCTATGGCGTCTATGATGCCTATGTTGTTCCCTACTCTCCCTCCTTTCGTGATGTGTTTCTCTAGAATGCCCTCATCCCCTTTCTCGATTGTTTCATCTATGATCTCTGTTTCACTCACCATTGTTCTCATGGTCTTTCTCTTTGCGACTGCGTCCAGATCCTGAAGGAGAGGGGGAAGGAGATGATGAAGGTGGAGAGGAAGGAGGACTGGCACCATGACGGTTCCTGTCACTTTCTCTTTGGTGGTATTGGCCTTGGTCATGGTTATGATTGGAATGTTCGTCAACGTGATGTGTTCGTGTTCCTTTTTTAGATCCTTTGTGTCTGCTGGTATCAGAACATGGGTTATGAATAGCTGAGTGAAGGTTCTGATACACAACTCCTTAACTAAAGTTAACGAGAGGAACATCATTTTGTGGGAAACCTCCTGAGGCAAGTTCACCACCCTCATTTTCACTTAGGACAGAAGGGACATCCTGAGGCCACTTCCCCTTCATAGATTTATAATATATCCTATTGTAGGTCCCTTTGGCATTGTGCCTCTATGGGTCGATACTCTCTCGAGTCGTGTTCATGCACAACGTACTCTGCCTGTAAGTGCTACATACCAATTCGTGTGATAGCATGAAGAAGCATGCTTGGGACTGAGTGATCGGGAGGTAACACTATGTTACCTTCTAAATCACGCCAACGCAGTTATTCATCTTGGTGGAGGATAAAGGAAAAGCTTAGTATATACTCATCGAGATGAGCGTATACCACACGAAACTGTTGGGGCATTGGCGGGTCATCATGTGTACTATGCCTCCAATTGTTCATTGTGTCGGACCTAGGCGGTGAAGCACTCTCATAAGAAGAAGGAGACATGATTAATTCTTCAGTGTGCAATACTCTCTTTTCTATAATTGTAGGATAACCAACCCTAAGGGTTTGTTCCAACAATGGGAAGATTTCCTAAGTTCTAATCAGCGCACAAATGAAAAAGTCCCTAGCATCGACGCCAATGATGAGCGGCGAGGTACCCCTACTCTCAACCATACAAATATGAGCATTACGTGCGATCTGGTTGAACTCTAAGGACTAAGTGCTTATGCGCCTTCATAGAGCAAGGATGGGTTAGGTGATCATTGTCTTCCTAAGCTTACTCGTATGGCATGATTGTATGATTAAGTAAACTTAAGGTATATGATTTTTATGCTTTTTATGTTTTATGTCCTGGTGCTAAAAAGGGAGAAATGAAATAATTAAGTAACTAATTTAATTAAACTAATTAGCTAGGTTCCAACTAGTCCTAACACCCAGTATCCGTTCCCACTCTCCGTACACATCCCGAACCAATGTAACACTACTAGGATTACCAAATGCTAGTCGTTACTGGGTTACCAAGTGTTCCACGTATGCTTGAAGTGGTCATACTGAGTGTGCTTACATGTTGAAAATTAACAAATCAATAAAATAGCCAATTAACTAATGAAAGCATTGAATAACTGTAAATAACATTAAATGCAAAAAATAAGCTATTCTGAATGTTGCAAGGTTTATCACAAAGTTCGTCTTTATTTCCAAACACAAGGTGTGCTTAGGTATACAGTGCTCAAATAAAGATCCATTCACTTTATGACTCCTACTGCGAATGCTCAGAAATAATTCTAACTCTAGAAAGGGAAAATTGCAAGAGTTCGGGTAAGGGACTAAAAAACTAACTCATTGCAAGTGCGCTCGCCTCTTATTTATAGGCAACAAGATAGGTTTCGATATTGGATGTCCGATATTGCTTGGCATGCTCCGATATCGCGGATCCGATATCACAGTCTCAATATCGCGACTCATCAAACCTCCTATCACATTCATCATGGAAAAAAGCCTATGTTATAAATCTAAGTCATTAACTTCTTGGTTGTATCATTAATAATGTAGATTTTTTTTACAGGGACACATAGCCCTGTAAAACTCTAAAATTATAATTTTCATTCTATTGAATGCTCAAAAGTTATTTTATTTTATCTAAATTAGTTTAAATATATATGGATAGGCATTCTATAAAAAGGTCCCAAAACCTCAAGAAAGGTCGTTATATATGCCCAATTATACTAGGAAAAGCATTTTTTCATCAAGATGTATTAGTTCAAAGTCAAATATATAAATATATAAATTTTTTATGATTAATAAGATGAATTTGAAGATTCCATTGTGAGAACAATAACATACTAGGATCAAAGATGATGTATTTGTGAATTGGAGGTATATTTTTTATGTACAAGTTGCATGTTATCTGAAAGTATATTGAACACTTCTTATTGGATTGAAAGTTGACTACAATTCATGGTGGATTGTTGGAGGAAGTTTGAAATATCATGAAAGGACCATGACTTATGATGTAGGTCATGATTAGGCTTAGGATTTTATTCTTAGTTTCACAAATGAACTATGACTTATAGTGGCTAACACAATGAGGAACCCAACTCGTACTACTGAACATGCTTCAATTCATATAAAAGTTCTTTCCTACCTGAGTAGCTTAGTGAATTGGGTCACAATCTTTGAAAATTTCTTCATAAATTGCTTGGAATATCCTTTCAAACTTAAGAAACTTCTAACTTTAATAACTACGTAACAAATGATCTGTTGTCTAATAAGTGATATTTTAGTAACATCCATTAATGATACAACATGTCCTAAAAATTGAAATTTTTTTCCTTTAGGAAAAATATTTTAATGGACACACCTACAATTAGTGTTCTCTTCGGGTCTTGAGACTATTTTCAAATGTTTCTACCCAATAGGTCCATCGTTATTTTAATACCTATTATTATTATTATCATCATTGATAAATATTACAATTATCTATTGCAAAATTTTTATTAGAAATAATAAGGAACTAATTTTTTTAGATCATATAAAATTTAAACTTTTGAAAAATCATGTTTGAAGAGACTTTTACTAGGGAGTTCAGGCCATTTAACATGTTTAGGACTCATTGAGCTTTTCATGGTTGGATACCTAAAGAAACATCACAATTCATAAAATGAGGCAAATGAAGTTAGAGTTGAATAACATGGGTTTAATTTAAATTGATGGTGAAAGTTAAATTTTACCTAAGGTTTGACTTCTCAAGTTGAGGATTAATGTGATTTATTGCGAAATGAATTTTGATGTATGGTATAAGTTCCGTGTTTAAACACAAAGGATTTCTATAAAGATATAAAGCATTATTAAAAAATAGTTAAAATTTTATTTAAAGATAATATAAATTTGCATTTTAATTAACTAAGATATTAACTCAGATTTTATTACTATAATCAATAAAGAGTTTAAAATATGTACTAATCTAGTTCAAAAGTTGAAAAGGATTAATCAAGAAGTAAAATACATCATAATAAACTTCGAAACGAGAATAGTTGGAATGACACAACATCATGGTGTCTTTATTGATTAACTATCTAAAAAGAAGTATTCAAGGCTCTCGTGTACCATTTTCATCACCGTTACATTCAGGAGAATGAAACATAAAATAAGTAAAACGAGTTAGATAGACAGGCATTTAAAAAGACTTATCGATAGATATTGTTTACATTCACGATAGTTTCTTTTTAAGGCTTATCGATATTGTTTACGTAAGAGACTCTTTTTTTTCCCTGTACATTTGCTAAATTTGTTGAGCACCCTGATGTATTCTTAGGTTGGAAGCCTCTTATCAAGCTATATGTCATGGCCGTTATCATGTACCGGGTCTAGGCATATCTTACAGCCTATTTCAAACCTTCTTGGTCATCATCTTTCAATGTGGGAATGAGCATCCATATCTATTGCCCTGGAACACTCCTGGTAAGCTAAAGTTGGTCCATGTTGACACTATATATATGGTAGTGCCATCATCACGTCTGCATAAAACAGCTAGCTTCTCCCCGTATTTGTTTATTCTGCCAGAATTTTGGAATTTTCACTTTGCAATTCCTATCACTAAGTTAATCTCTTAACTTTTTGGCAACACCCTCATGGAGCAAAGTCAGGCCAGTTCGCTGTTTCAGACCAGAGCAAGACTGTTTCTGTGTATGTTGTGTTGTATTGCTGTTTTTGCTTCATCCGTAGGAGCAGTGAAGAGGGAAGGAAATCTGCCCAGAAACGTAAAGGCTAGCGCAGAAAAGGTGTGGCCCATAGCCAGTGACTTTGCCCATCTTCAGAGAGTGTATGAGGGTCTTGATGAATGCAAAATTGTTGAAGGTGTTCCCAACCAAGTAGGTTGTGTAAGAAGAGTGGTGAATGGTGGCAGGTGGGCTCTTGAGAAGCTTACATCCATAGATAATAAAACCATGACATATTCTTACATTATTACAAGCACCAACCTGGGCTTTCAGATTTACAAAGATGTATTTACCTTGAGTAGGGTGGATGCCAATGCATGTACTGCAACATGGGCTTACAATTTTGAGGCCCCAAACGACACGGTTGCTGATGGGTTGGTCAAGTATCTTTCCACAACATCCACAGGCATGGCCTCCAAAATGGAACAACTTGCAAATGAGTAACTTCAATGTCTCCTCATGCTGTTGTTGGTTCACTCTTAAGTGTTAACCCATAGCAGGATGTACATAATACTCCACTATACTTATTAATGCTATTATTTTTAACAAAACATATTTGCTTGTGTGCTAAATTGTTGTAGATGTACATAATACTTCACTATACTTATTAATGCTATCATTGTTAATAAAACACATATACGCTTGTGTGCAAAATTGCATCGAGTGGTTTATATTCCATCGACTTGAGAAATTTGGAACCTACACAAGAATGGGTGAAATTTAGTTTTAATTTATTTATTCATAAGTATGTTTGCTTGAGTCTCCTTAATATCTAACCTAGGTTGGCTGTCAAAAAAAAAAAAGAAAAAAAAGTCAAGATCTCATACGATAACTTAAACCAGCAGAATATCATCTTCCTAATGTTTTTTGTTTCTCCTTATCCCAACCTAGGGTGTCCAATAATGAAAGCTTTACCCCATTCCTGGTGACGTTTCCATTTAACTTTTACATTTGTAACCATGGGTGGTATACATATTCTTAACCAATAGGTACATATACATATTCTCAACCAAGCTATCAAGTTATGCGTTGAACATAGCCATTCCCACTTCATCTATTTTCTTTTGCTTTTAATAAAATATGTGGAAAACTCTTTTAGGAAAACTTTTTATTTTAGCGGTTGAATTAAAGAGGAATCAAAAGGAAGTTCCTAGTATGTAATGAAAAAAGCAAGAAAAACTTACTTTGCCTATAGTTAGGAAAAAGAACCATACCATGATCATACTAATGAAAATAATTGACCATGATCATACTAATGAAAATAATTGAGCATCACTTATACATATATTCTTTTTACCAAAAAAAAAAAACTTTTATTCATTATTTTTTACCGTTAATAACATATTTAATATTTCATGTTATTTAATTTTTATAAACTAAGAAAACAATTTTAATTTTTAATTATACCAAAATCACTTTTACAGGTACCAAACCATGTTCATGGATAGCACATTTTTATTTAGGGTATTGGAAACCTAGAAAATTGATGAGTTTGAAACACATGATTTTGGAGAAGGGGCTGTTGTGATATGTAGTCATTTGCAATGCACCATTTTCTTGTCATCCGTCTTCAATGCATAAAGTTGGCTGAAGCTGTACTTCTTTTCTTTTTCTTTCTTTCTTTCTTTCTGTTTTGGTCTTTCAAGTTTAGATTGGCGGGGGTGTTTTTTTTCTTTATTCCATTGTTTTTATCTGAAGGTTTGCTAGGTTACTTCCATTACTTCTATTTTATCTTCCCCGTCTTCATTCATTGCTTCTATTTTCTTTTGTTTTTTATTAGATTTGTATAGTATGTTTGTGTAGTTGATTTTTCTTTCATTATTTCTGTTTTATTCTGTCTATATAGTTTTTTTTTTTGAGGTGTATGCTTTCTTATGGTGTATTTGCATTTGCATTTATTTTGGGCTTGCCTTTTATTGTTGAGGCATTACTTCAATAATGTTTTCAACTTTTTTCAAAAATATGTTGAGGCTTTATAAACGTCAAATCTTTTGTGATTTCATGGATGTAATAAAAATTTCATGTTTTACATTTGTAGTTTATTTTATTATTTTATACTTATTATTGTATATTTTTAGTTAAGTTTACAAGGGCATTGAGTATTAATGTTGTTGTTTACTTAGTGGTTGTAGGTAGTGAAGATGCAAAGAAGAAGGAGATCTATTCCCTAGTTTATTAGGATAGAGGGGTTTCTTAGGATGTGGTGTTAGTTATTTGTTATATGATAGCATACATAGAGGAGGGGTGATTATGCCTTAAACATATGTTTTTTGTCCAAGGGATCTTATGTTTCTCATGCAAAACTAATTTTTCTCTAATATATCATATTTTTTCTCTTCTATTTTTACAAAGTAGATTTGATTTCTTTAGAATTCCTTGGTGATTCTATATTGCATTCAATTTAGGACACTTTTTTTAGTGATGTTGATAAAATTAAAAAACTTGATTTTGTTCTCCCTCATGATGTATATGAGTCACTGAATCCTAAATCATTATATGTGTTTCTTGCTTTTTTGGGTTGCTTGCCTCATAATCAATGTTTTCCTCTACATTTAAATATTGTGATGTAAAAACAAGATATTAAAATTATTCATTTAAGTATTATTCTCTTTTTTTTTCTTTTTTGTTTGTTAAACTAGGTAATACTTTTGATACAACATGCTCTATGTATAAGGTCTTTATACATAAGCATACACTGTTAATCATTTGTAAGTGAACTCCATGTTTCATTGAGCTATTTAATCTTTTCCTCATTTTACAAAAAAAACAAGTACAAAATTAAGCATATAAAATCTATTTCTATAGCTTTTGGTTTTCATAGATTTTTTTTGTTGAAGATATATTCAACCAATTATAGATTATAAACATCCTAATAGTAGTAACATTTTCCATTCAAAAGGACATTTTTTTAATGTCTATCCTTGTATACTCAAGAAGAAATATGTTGAAGATTGTAAAAAACATATTGAATTTGAAGATGGCACCTAAAGGAAAGCATGCATAAGAAGGAGGACCATTCCAACCAAGGGATAAACAACCAAGAATGGGAAGGGACCAAGAACAACCCTATGAGCAAGTAGAGATCCATGCCAAGAGACCTCTTCGGAAGGAGCCTAAAGTGGAATCTATCCAATAGATTCCTAAATNAAACTCCGCAGATGAACTAGTTGTGGCACTTAGATAGTTATCCTTAGGTCACAGTTCGCTGTGTTCCCGCCTGGACTAGTGTTATATTTGTCACGTATGGTTTAGTCTAGATGAAGTGTATGATATGTTCCTAATTCTAATGCTACTATTGAAGGCAGTGGGAAATAATATTAACTAAGCTAAGCTAGGAGGAAAAGGGTAAGAAAGTCTAATCTAGCCTAAGTGCGACGAGCAACTGATTCCTTGATCAACCGTACACATCTTGGACCTCATGCACGACTACCACTGGGATTACCAAGCGTAGATCCTAGGTATGCCATTGGGCTACAAAGTAGTCACACTTAAATGCTCATAATCAAGTCGTACTCGTTCCGCGTTGTGATGAGTAGCTGATTCCTTGACTAACCGTACACATCCTTGGATGCTCGTAATCAAGTTGTACTCATACCGCATTCTAGGAGTTTAAGGGTGAGAGAGAAAGTAGTAAATAACAATAAAATCAATTAAATAAATAACAAAGTGACTTCTGCAATGATGAATTAATCTCGATCTATATTGCTGATCAAGTGTGTGTCCAAGTATGTCACACTCAAATAAGACACCGTACAATTACATTCACCACACTGCAGGCAGACATGGGAAAAATAATCTATCTCTGAAGTGGTCAAACTGCCAGAGCTTTGCTACTTCTATTCTATCTATGTTAAAAAAGGGAGAGTCGCGTCTTATTAATAGATATGGTGGCGGATTGCGATATCACGTACGCGATATTGTAGGGAAGACGCGATATCGCGGCGGACACGATATCATGTACGCGATATCATGGCCTATGTGAATCACGTCTCATCACACATAAACCCAAGTCAAACCTTGAGGTTGCATTAATAGAAGCTTGCCTTAGGTAGATCGTGAATAAGGAGGTCCAAAAATCCATGCTTCAAGAGTCAAACTTTGGACCTTTCTTGAAGTTTGCACCTTCAAAAGTTAAGAATCAACTGTAGAACTCTTCCATGTGCTCCATAATCACTTTCAGTAAGGAGTGGTACATGGGAGAGAATTATCTTTTCTGGGACAATTGAAAGGCTAGTTCAATGGTCAAAATCAAGAACATCTCAATGTCCTACTTGGTAAAAGCCATTGCAGAGGCCCTTAGGTTACCAAAATTGGGGTCAATCTTGTTGAAATCCCCATGCAAGTATATCCTAGCATCAAGAAGGAATGGATGTAGTGGTGCTATGGAGTCAATTGTAAGGAGCTTGATGCACTTACCATGGCGAAGTGCACATACTTCAAAATTGCAGCCTTTTGCCTCAATCCAATGGTAAAGCCAAGCAAGATCACAACCTTCTCCACCGGTGCATGCGATGCTCTAAGCAGTAGATTCCTAGTCAACCTTCCACAACCAATCTATCTTGAGATAAAGAAGCTGTTTAAAGAAAATAAACATGAAAATAAGGCACTTCCCTTCCCATGTCTTATTTAAAAACTATGCAAGAGGGTAGGCATAACATGCTATACAAACGACAGCATCCAACGTGCTCCATTTTCTTCTTTAGCAGAGATGATGAAGGACAATATGCATGCTAAAGTCATCCAAGAAGAGGATCAACAACCACCACCTCCACCACCCACTCATGAAACAACACTAAAGGCCCATGCTACCCTTGAGCACATGCATGAGATCTGAGAGAAACTCTTACAAGAGTAGGAGCAACGGGTAGGAACAAGTGGTGGTGATTCATCTGTGTATTGCCCAACAATGAGTCACCTCAATGAAGTGGCTCAAACAATCAGCCAGATGGAGGAAGGTGGACCAATTTTCTCAGCCCAAAGAACATAGCTACCCACAAGATCAAAACTTAACACTCAAGAGGTAATGGTATCTCTATCGCAATAGTAGCAATTCCTAGAAATCTTTAGGAATGCCACTACTTTTTCAGTGCATCTAAAGGAGGGCGAAGAGGTAACTATCTTGGTGATGTAGCACCATGAGTAGGAGACACTAGTAAAGGTGGTAGCTGATAGAATTGTCAAAGCATTAAATACACTTGCAATGTCTATACTAGATGTTTCTACACTTAGAGATGTGTAGACATCTACTAGAATAATTAGTGGTAGATTACGTATAGCCTAGCATGAGGAGTTGCTAAATCGATTGGTGGGAACTGGGCAATTGATTTCAAATGTCTTTGACCTTTCAAACACAATCATTTTAACCTAGTCAAAGCTACTAGAAGCAAGGGACAAGTGCATTATATTAGAGGAAGAACTCGAAATAGCCTAAGCACAAAACCAACGCTAGGCTATGGAGGTTGCTAAATTAAGAGCCCATCTTGTTGATCCTGCATTTCTCAACCCTGCATTGACAAGGAATGAAGCCTTCAAGCAGCTTGAAGACACTCAAAAAGGTTGAGAACAAGAAGGAGACAACCATCTTTGACTAGTTCATGGCCAATGCCAAAATGTCTACCATTTAGAAGGACTTGATCCAAACACGCCATGAGAATGTAATGTTGACCATAGAAAATCATCACCTACAAAATGTTGATGTGTAGAAGCAACAAATGCAATATTTCATCCATCAACAACAAGAGTAGCTAGCTAGAGTAAACAACGAATTGAGGAGATTGGTAGTAGAAAATCGAAATCTCTCCATGGAGCAAGTCCAAGCTCTTCACCAAAAATTTGTGATAGAGATAGCCACTTGGAAAAATGAGGCTCTCAAATTTGAGAGAGTCAAAAATCACTACAGAGATCAAATCGATCGATAGAAAGAAATCAATGAGAAACACATCCAAATGGCAAAGGTGAAAGTTAATGAGGCCCTTCAGCAAAATAAGAAAGGAGGTGATGTTTGGCATCCTATCTTTGATGGGCTTAATGACTATAGCAAAATAGAGATCTACATGAAAGAGCTACAGATTAAGGAGATGATGGAGTACATGGAGCTTGCCAATCTCTCTTATGCAATTTTGGCAATGTTGACTACCATAGTGCCATGGTCTAAATTGGAGAAACAAGTGCCTAATTCATACTTATTGTACAAAGTAGAGTTCAAGCATCATAAAGACACCAAGTAGAAGCTTGAGATTACCAACATCGAACTTGAGGTTCTCAAGACAAAGTTCACCAATCAACGATCAACTGCTGAGAATGTGACTAAGAGGATGAATGACTACTAGGAACTACAAAAATGTAGTCAAGGTGTTTGATGTTGAATGCAAACTTTTCACTACTTGGTTTGTCGATGTTAAGGAGCTATTCCCTACAATGCCCTATTCATGGGATATTCCCATTCTAGACACATTGGAGATGCAATGTGAACTATGAATGATTACCATAGTAAGGAGAAGAAGATGAAGGTATTGTTGAATGCCTTTTGTCTTCCACCAGAAGTTGCAATTGTCATAAGGCAACCACAATCACCTTAACTACCACGTGCACCTAAAGTAGGAGAAGGTCCTTCAAAGCCTTCATTACCTAGGATCATTTAATCTTATTCATCATCTTGGTATCGTTAGAGGAATTGTGCTTGTCAATTTTTTCTTGGTGTTCAATTTTGTTATCCTGAACACCAAATTTTTGTAATTATTATAAAACTGTACACTCAAGAACTTAGTTTTTGTTGTGTTGTTTATGTGTTTGTTTTGTCAATCAGTAATCCCATACCTTCCAAAATTTTGTAAAGAACTCAATGACGAGTTTTCATCTAGTCGTGGGGATATGATGAGTCGCATGGTTTGAACACATTGATGTGATACCGTTGATGCAACCTCATTGATGGGATCTTGTCAACGTGATCTTGTCGACGTAGGATGTGACTAGTTGACGTGTACTTGTCGATGGGGTACTCTATTTCTACCTATAAATGTGCACCTTCCATTGCATTTATTGCATTATATTTCATAGTTATAGCAAAGCTCTTAAAGTTTTCTCATTCGAAAGTTAGAATATTTTCTAAGTGCCCACAGTATGAGTCAAAGAGTGTGTGGATCTTTATTTGAACATTGTTGTACCTACGCACTTCAATGTGTGTGGCAATAAAGATGAGCTTTCTGATCAAACCTTGTAGCGCATGGACTAGATTAATTATTTCTTTAAGAATTTAATATTTTAAGTAATTTCCTTTAATGTTTTAAGTAATTAAAGTAATTAATTAAGATAAATTGAATAGAAAAAATAAGTACAACCACTTTGAGCATACATGTAACACTTGGTAAGCCTAATAACGCTTAACATTTGGTAACCTAATAGCGCTATACATGTTCAAGATGTGTATGACAAGTGGAAACCAATGCTTATGTTAGGATTAGTTAAGTGTTAGCTAGTTGTTAAACTACTCTAGCAATTAAATCCCTTTATTCATCATTATTTATCCTTAGGAAACTTAGAACATAAAAAGATAAAAATGATAAAAATCATATGCCTCAATTGCACTAAACCATACCTTTGCATTTCACAAGTGTAATTGTGAAGACAACAATAACAGTTAGTTTCACTTCTTAGAGACTAGTGTACTTAGAAGGCTATAAGTTCCCAAAATTTGACTAGATCACGTATGAATGCTTAGTGATTTGTATGGTTGGGAGTAAGGTCTACTGGCCGCTCATCACTTAGTCTATATAGTCTCTATAGTACATTTCTTGAAATAAATAAAATTTCACAAAAATGCTTGAGCACATTTCTACCAAAATCTACTTCTAATTTCCCCCCAGAGAGAAAGATCCATAAGAAAAGTAGAAATAGAACAAGATTCAATGGAATTTAAAATAAAAGAAGAAATGAGAGCATATTCATGTGTAATCTCAAACATTTAGGTGAGATAAATTGAACATGATGAAACACTTCACAATAAAGTTATTCTAGCTCATTCTAAGTATTACAAATTGTCGAAACCGTCCAAGCTCAATAAGCAATTTCATAAAGCACAATCTTATTAAACTACTAAAATTCTTGGTAAACAACAAAGTACAAGCTTTTATTTGGCTAGTTAATAGTTGTCAAGAATTGCAAACAATAGAGCTAGCAGAAAACATTTGAAAATTTCAAGATTGAAATATCAAGCCAATAAACGTTTAAAAAATGAAGCTATTTCAAGTTATCTTAAAGTATCAAAGGTTTTTCTAGACCCTCTAGACTCAAATAGGCAATTTCATAATGACACTACTAGTAAATTGTTCAAGATGCTTTTCAAAGATAACATAAACTCTTATATGGCAACCAAATAGAAGTTTTGAATTGTGCAAAAATAGAGCTATAAGAGAAATCTAAAAAATCCCAAAATTAAATGCCAAGCACCATACTATCTAAATCATTAACTAAGCAACTAAGACAAAATGGAAACAAAAGAACTCACAGGATCAAAACAAAATAGTTGAATTGATGTCTTTAGCATGCCATGCTTTACAAAAAAACTTCAATATGGCTCTTCCAACTTTCTTCCAAAAAGTCTCCTCCCTTTGAATTCTACCATTGAAGCCTTTTTATCATAGTTTCTAGGTAGATACAATGCGTATGTCTTATCTTCCCCTAAGGTCTATTGTATTGAAAGGTCATCTCCCGAATCCAAGCAACGAAACAAGGGTCTGAAGAAGGTGAACCATATAGATATTCAGTAATGAGTTTCATTGAGGTAACTTTGGGGTTGTTCGGAACTCGAGGACTCATTCCCCACAGCAAGCCCTCCCCTCCCTATTCATAGCAATTTCAAGGTCCTTCAGGTATCATTTTCTTGTAAAGGAATCCTTGAATTGTTATGTGAACAAGCCTTTTTGAAGATAGCAAGTGAACACTTCTCCCTTGATATAGTGTAAGACTAAAGCTAGTGTGTCCCATGGCTTGCTTCCTAAGGTGCATTTAAGGGTAAGTGTTTCTATTCTAGTAAACCCCGGGGAAGAGATCAAACTTGGAAGATTCTAAAATGTGTAGGGTACGCACTCTTTATTATAAGTAATATTAGAAAGTAGTAGTTCTCTCTAAGTAATATTAGAAAGTAGTAGTTCTAAGCAACCACGTAATGAAGTTGATAGTGGTCAGGGCTCTTATCTAGTCTTCCATAGATAAAAAGACCCAAATGTGAATCACATATATAAGAATTAGTTGTTGTTTTCCTTCGCTTCCCCAAAGAAATCTGTGTCTTGGCTTTCACTAAAAAGTGGTGTGCCTAAGCGAGTGGTCAGCGTAAGGAAGAGTCAATCGACCAAGGTCTAGCCCCCTAGTAATATATCCCCTCTAGATCAACTAATGTGGAACCCATCCATTTTTGATAAGTAAAGGGCATCCCATGTTGTCGTAAAGGGCATCTCTTTTTTTCATAAGGCATAATCGATTGATCCTCAAAGAAAGAGAGAGATTGCCCTCTTTATCTCTCCAATTGGTCCCCAGGTAGACCTTTTTAGGTGGATTCTCCTTCTCTAAAATAGAGTGGTGTTATTGAATGTGTCTCCATTATCACAACTCGAAAAGGGGGTAACTTGGGGAAAAGTTCCTTGGCCGAGCAGGGAATCTCCCATTGGTCAATTCTCGTTTCAAGGGTGAGGGGACTTGTTCCCCACTAAAGCCCTCTCATTTGATGATTAACATATAAAGATACTATATTCTCCACCGAAACTCGATTCCTCAGCGCCTATCCATATGCTCCACTGAAACTCGGTTCCTCTTTCCATTGAAATGGATGGTTGTTTTTCCCTATCAATCCATGCTCCCTGCTTTATGGAGGTTATTGATGTATGTCCCTTGCTAAGAGCTATTTCCTATGATAAGACTTTCCTATGACAACTTGGCTTTCTTACCTTCTCTATCTCTAGCAGCTCTTGCATGAGAACCTATAGGCATAAAGAAAGGTATGAAATAGAAAGTTGACTATGCTCACCTATGACAAAATATGATATTAGCTAGCATGAGCAATGGGGTTCCTACTTTAAGGCCTTGTAGCATGAGCACCTTACTACTTTAAGGCCTAGTTTTTATATTACGAGTTTACCTATCGATATTGGGAGACATGGGAACATCAAATTTTTGGTAGCGAGGGCAAGAATCCAACAATCTGGAAGTTGAAATACCTGCTTCTTGTAGGCTTTACATGCTTTAACGCCCTTCTTCCCCATCAATAGTGATAAGCCTTTCCCCCAATCCTACCATGCATGGATGAAAGCATGAGAACCTAGCCAAGTGAGTACCAAGAAGTAGATCTAACTAGGAAATAGCTAATCATATCAATTCCCTCTACTACCAATATTCAGTTTGGACTGACAGTAATCCATACACATAGACTAACTAAAGGGTTAAGGGGAAAAGAGGATTGGGGCTAGGGGAACTATCTGATTTCTGACATTCCAACATGTACACAAAGCTCTTTTTGTTCATTTCATATAGCTGCATTTTCTTCTAACTAAATTTTCCTTCTGAGACAACTAGTCAAATGAAAAAAGTTCCATCTCATATGATCTCAAATGAAAAAAATTCCATCTCATATGATCTTATATAGATGTCACATCTTGCAAAAAGTTTCATTTCATATAGCTGATCAAGGTTGTAACTTACAACAACTTCCTAGACTACGAGCTTAGAAAGCTTTCTAAGGTACTTCACTGCAACTGACTCATCAATGAACTACTTCTTCATGAGCACTAGATGCTCTGCCAACTCCTTCATGAGCACTAGATGCCCTACCCGATTACGAATACATGTTATACTGGCTAGCCGATTAGAGTGTTAGAGCAGCATAGTGGGAATGCCACTACTTCTATACTAACTGTAAAGGCTAGAAAACAAATTGGCTTAAAATAAAAACAACGGATCGACCGCACCAAAGAAAAATAACAATTATATCGACCACACTAAGAGCTAATGCCACGTGTAACGAGTCCTCGAGATTGATAAAACAACCAAACAGACTTAGGATAGGGTGTTTTATCAATGTTAATCTTGAATTCGATTAGCTACGCTGCTGCTTTTACAGCAAATCCCTTACCTTAGAGGAATGGTGGGGTACAAGGTGCACAGGTACATGCATAGAAAGATGCACTATGAAGAGCGTTTGTCAACTCTAAGAATGCCTGTGGTGAGCATTCCTTCTGGGGAGAGGTCGAGGGTGACCACACCACAATGGGCATTAATCCCTATCCTACCTAAGTCCTGGGGGTTAAACCCTATCCTATGTGAGTCCTTTATTACCTGGAATGGTAGGATGGGAACTAGGAAAGTGGGCATACCTATGTAGGGGAGAAAAGCTAGAGATAGGGCCTCTTATAGACATGCATAGTTCTCTACTACGTAGATAGATGCTTTGGGTAGATATACATAGGAACGTTTTATTATTTATATGTTACATAATAGGCTCTTACTCGATACTTAGGTTTCTTATTCGATATTATCATATGTAAATATGTTGGTTACATGTAACAGACACTAGCCCTTTGGTCTTTTACCTGGGAAGGAGAGATGGCTTTTGGCAAGGGCCAAGGAGGATAGGGCTTTTCGTGGTTGCTTCTAGAGATCACTCGCAAGGGCACACTGCTCCTCTACCTACAGGTACAAGCAAAGACAATTTATAGGGTCCACCGCTCCTCGCAAGTACAAGAAAAGATAATTTACATGGTCTTTTCTAGTTGCTAACCTATAAAACGTTTACCACCTGAACAAGGAGGCTAGCCCGGTCTTGTAGGGAGCACTAGCAACGTGGGTTTACCCTGAAATAGGCATAACAATTCTTAGTAGGGAGAAGCTTCATGCCTCACAATGGTCCCATTACGACATTCACTAGCTAAGACCTATCACTATATCGATTGGACTTAATTGACAAACTCTTAGGAGGATTACTTGGGGGATGCGCTTGCCAGATTGGGGGATGTACTTGCCAGATTGACTTAACCCAAAAACTCTCCATTAGGAGGAGATTACCCAAAAGGATCTTATAGATAACCCTCAAAGTTTGACTCACCATTAAGGGATATCAAAAAAAGGAAGGCTCACTGGAATAGCAGAAAAACAACCGCATTTGTAGGGAGGGGATACCCATCACATTACAAGGAGCTTTTACTTTGTTAAAGAGACATTAACACGCTTCATCTTACCCAAGGGAGGAACCTTACTAGGGATGGGCACTGCTTGACACACCCAACACACACTACATTGATGGTTAGGCCAGAGGAGATACTTAGAGATAGATTGAGAGATAGATTTATAGATGATATGACGGTTTCATTTAACGAAACTACTTACAGCGTTTGCAACAAGGTACATATATTCCATTCAATTTTTAGGTACATTATACATAGTAAATAGTACATATAGTTTATATAAAGTGTATACACACAAAAAACGTTTTTAGTTATCAAAAAGGGAATGATGCCTGGCTTAACAAATGAGACCAAGCTAGTCGGGTGTGGAAGTCTCGTATGAATTTTCATGTTTCACAGTGGTTAACGCTCAAGCTGCCTACTACGTACAAGGGGCTACTCCTACCAACCATAATTGTACTTATGTACCTCAGGAGTTCTTGGTCATCCATTATACTCATCAGTTGTCCAACTTAGTTGTCCATTATACTCATTGATCATAGATGAGCCTCGCTTCTTTGAGCCAGCCATTTGCTTATATTAGTGTTTCTATAAGTAGTGAGTGAACGTACATCTCTATTCGACCCTTATAGGTATGAACTAATGCTCCCAGATGGTTTCCACCTTCATGGAGGCTCTTCTCTTCTCTTCTTCCACCACCTTGATTGATAGGAAGGTAGTCTCGATAGAGAACAGGTCAACGAAACCAGATTCGGGGCCCCAGATTTTGATGATGGTGTCACGTATTAAAGGTAATGAATGTTATTGCAAGCGATGTCTAGTGTTTCTAGGTAGAGGTTCATCAACATAGGGGAGTAGGATGCATGCCGATACCGCCTCTATTAGTGTAGCCTTGGCCTACATCATGGATAAAGCATAGCATGTACTTACACAGATAAGGTGTAGCATGTACTTACATAGATAAGGTGTAGCATGTACTTACACATATAAGGTAATTTCGAGAGGAGCTCTAGCAAGCCACAGTTGCTTTATCACTTCGTCATGTTTTGCTTTATCACTTTGTTGTGTTTCATAGTGTTGAAGTTTTCTCTAGCAAGCAACAGTTCCTTATCACTTCATCGTGTTTCATCATGTACACTTACTCACCTCCATCAATTTGATGATATTGACTTGGTCAACCACATCCATGGTAGAAATAAAATACTGCTCCAGTAATCGAGGTAGGAAAAACCTAGGCGTTTCTATTCTCGATTACAAAACCTTTACACATATGAAAAAACCCCTTTACGAAACCTTTACTTTACTATATCAAAAATGGTGCTAAACTTTGTTTGAACGATATCAAGTGGTTTGAATTGAATTGAATTCTATCATAAAGTGTCATCTAAAACGATCTATTCTATCATAAAGTAAACTTGGTTGTAACATATAACAACATTACTAAATTCAATTCTGAGTCCTTCTGTCATGCTCTTTGATACAGAGAAAAGCATCAAATGCTTATTTTTGATAAGTGGTCTAGCGCATCATTTCTGTGAAACGCTGCTCCATGGTATCGCTTCTATGAAATGCTACTCTATGGTATCTATGTAATGATACCCGCCGAACAGCAAAAAACCATGTACCGCTTATGCAAATGATAACTCTTATCTATGTCAATAGTGGCTTGTCTTGTCAACGTTACCCCACCTAAACCTATACTTTAGTTTCCTTCTATCTTGGGAATGACCTATGCCCGAATTGACATTATCCTCAAGTCCTTGCACAACCAATGCATGACTTGCTGATCTCCAAGAAGTGTGTAAACTGCGTCCAACCGCCCCGTAATCAATGATGGATAGTATCCTACCCATTTCAATTATGGATGTCTAATTTCCTAGACAGATGTTTAGTCCATCTGTGTTCTAGGTCTCTCTTCCCCCTTTTCCTAATTGCCCCTAAACTCACGGTTGCTAACGTCTGTGACCTTCTGTCACCTTAGGACTTGCTATACCAGGTCGTTATCAACTAAATAGTTGTCCCTAACATGGTAAGTTAGTATTCCAACAATAACATGTTGCCTACAGTGTTTCTTCTTGAGGACCCTAACGACCAGGCTACACTGCTGGCCAATGCCAATTCCCAGGAAGCCTGTGACTCCCATGTTGTGATATGTTTCATACTTGGATGAGCTCTGATTCTAGTGAATAGAATTGGTGTGTGTTAATATCAAATGAAACACGACGGCTTTAGTGAGGAATGAGTCCCTGAGTTCCCCCTATTACACAACAAACATTCTTGCATGAGTTCCTTAAGGTCTGTTAAAGGCTATAGCCTTTTGTTTGTTTTTGTCATGTAAAATGAATTCTAGTGATGTTTGTTCCTATTCTATGAGCCTTATTGTAAGAACCTATGATCAATCGAGCATAGCATAACTACATTTGTTAAGAAGATCATACTTCTTTTTGTGATGTCCTATGCACCTAATAGATTTTCCAAATATTGTTAATTGTACTAACATAGTGTCCAGTGGATGGAGGCTCCCTCTGGAAGAATTATGTTTGATTTTTCTAACTAATAAAGAAAATATATTTACAGTGGTTGACCTGTACCTAAAGTATTGTCATCATGTGGAGACGAGGTGTCTTGTGTGCAATATGAATATGAGTTGTATTATAAACTATTTAATGCTATAAACAAAAATCCCACTTGTATCCTTCGATGCGCTTAGGCCCTGGCCCTCCTGCATCATAATCTTCTACTCCTCAATACCTCCTAAGTCTTGTCTTAGATCAAGCTCGATTTACATGCTAAATGTGCTAGTAATTGTTCTCATGGGTCCGTGAGACATGAAGCCTAGAGGCTCATATTATCTTATATTATATTAATAAATGAAATGAAATGATCCCTGGTATTCACCTAAGTCATGCCAGTTATCAAGGGATCTACTATTGCAGTGGAGGGCCTAGCTACCCTTCTGAAATATAGGTCCACCTCAGCCATAACAGTCCCCAAGGTGATCCCCCTAGGAGATTGACCCTCGCCAACCTGCCAAAGAAAGGGCTAGCCTCATTGTAACCGGTGGTAACGATTGGTCCTCGACTATAACCCATTATCCAAATCATGTATGCATGTACCTTCGAGTTCTAGACTGCTGCGTCCTAGATGCAATATAGATAATAGTGGTATCCCTGCTCAAGGCAAGCCCATTTCCCAGAAATGCTTATCTTAAAGGGGCTCGTGTAACGTTAATGCAGATCCTGGTCTCGCTCCCCGTAAACACTTATCCCAAGAGAGTGTAAAAGGAAATACCTTTCCTAAGAAAACTTGGTAAGGAGAAGATTGTAGATTAACAAATTTGATACAACAACAACTAAGTTGTAAGAAAATGTCATTCATCAAGATGAAAGCACCTCCTAAGGTAGCGTTTTCGTTGAAATGATGTCCCCTGTTAGGCTTTGGATGAGACTATCCAAAGGTAACGTTTCACTATAATGCTTGACTCAAGGTAGTGTTTCAAGGAAATGCCATAGGCCAGTAACCCATAGAAGTAATAGCATAATGGATTGCCTCTCTAAAGAAGTTAGTTGCACCAGGTAAGAGCCCTTCCCTTTTTCCATCCCAAATAACGTCTTTAAGTATTCAACTAACCTTTCCCAAGTATCTACGTCCCCCTTCCCCCTAGATCTATAAATACATGCAAGTTTCGTCAATGTCTTAGCACAATGACAAACTATCTAACAAAGAATATCATGAAATTACAAAAAGTGAAAAAGTTCCGAACCCTTTTAAATATATAAAGTTCGATCAATATAAGCTCTATATATGGAATGAGCGCACACTGAAGGAGAAGCAAATTCTTCGAATGAGCTTACTCATGGACCCTCCAAAAAGGTTTCTCATGGAAAGTGTTAGAACAACAAGGTGTGATATTGCAAATCCCTCTTTTTGAGGACTATTATCTTAACTTAATAACACTACAAATCCCTCTTTTTGAGGACTATTATCTTAACTTAATAACACTAAAAATTCCTCCTTTTGAGGACTATTATCAAAACACAACCAGGACAACCCAATTCAAAAATGGTTCAAATGTTGGTCTAAACCTAATATTTTGGGCAATAAACGATTGATGCCTAGGGTGGACCAACAATGGAATGGATAAAAAGTCTAAACCCAACAGTTTTTGGTATTTTGCATTTTTCCCTAGGGATTTGGTTGTATGAATCAATCAAAAAGTGTTTTCCCGAGGCTGATATTACACACCGATCTTGATAAAACCTAGGAAAAAGGTTGGTAGAATCCAAAGTTACTGCGGTGTATTCCTATGAAACAAGGGCACCATGGACATCTTCCCAAGGGAAACAAACCATGGAATGGCACCTCATTAAGTGTTTTTCCGTGAAATAAGCATAGTACGGAAGCATTGTCCCTGGTAATGTTGATGGTTACATCATCAGTACCTGCCTGGTTTTTTTTTAATGCAAGGTAACCAGGGCCCCACACTATTTAACCAATAGAAACTACTTTTTTGTAAGGAGGGCAGGGAATGAGCGAAGTGAGTTACCCTTGAAGCGGGTGGCGAGAACGAGCAAAGTGAGTTACCTTGCTAGGGGCCGCGGGGAACAAGCAAAGTGAGTTACCCTGAGTATCATATTTGATACATAATGTGAAATGTAGTCTTGATACATAATGTGAAATGTAGTCATGCTATGCTATTAGCGATTAGAGTGCTAAGATGTTGTATGTCAATACTCACTTACATTTCTCTTTTCAAGTCAACAGATAACATCTAGGTCCTGAAAATTCGATGAATATATTGAGTTCATTCTTATATACGTACATAATTTCATGAAGCACTACTTGTGGAACTCAGTTCCCCGCTACCACGGTTGATAAGCTTAATAAGATAAGCTAGCTAGTTATCTAATACATTAGGGCTAGCTAACTTTCTGGTGTCGTATGTGCCCTGTAGGATTAGGACAAGCGCAGTGGCTTCTCCAAGCCACTGGGGTTCGAAACTCGACCGTGGGTTTGAACAGAGCCAATTCAAAAGGCTTGTCTACCTCAGCACGAGGACCCTACCCACTGCACTTAGGCGAGAACCACTCATTTCTTGACACTGCGGTTACAAGCGCTACAGGCTACGAGTGCTACGATTACAAGCGTTACAGGCTACGGGCACTATGGTTATAGGCCACGGGCCTTTTCTAGCTTCATGTAGTCATGGACCCATGACTGCACTCACTAGCTAGCACCCATAAAATAGGAGAAAGGCCTCTTCTAAGACCTAGCATAGCCGGATCCTCCTTGATTGACAAGAATTTTGTTGATTTAGGGAGGGCCTCGAAGGGGTGGGGAACGAGTCCCCAAGTTCCCCTAAGTGGCTAGCAAGGGCCTCCATATACACCCTTCACAAAAACTTTCCCATAGTTATTATGAATAGATTCTGTGTAGACATTTCCTAGTAGCCTTACTCGTAGATGTAGATTAGGATTCCTGCCCTCCCATATAACAAATTTGACTTAATCATCTCTTGTTATGGTACTAGAAGTACCCTAATTTGTATGGTATGATTAGGGTATTTGTAACTCACTCACTTGCTCATATATGGAGGCCCAGCTGGCTACAGGCTATATAAAGCCCGTCTCGTACAAGAGACGAATACTATCTCTTATGTGAGGATTAGAAAGCCTTAGTCGTATGTGTAGGTTGGTAAGGTTGCTCTTGCCCCTTTTCAGGATGATACTAGAGCTTCTACCGATTATGGAGATACTCCCTTGAAAAGTGTTGGTAACAAACCAACACCATTATTCACTAACGAATATATCCCCATTTGATCTTAGACAAGTTCTTTGACTCATAGGGACATCCCTACCTGGGCATATAAAACCTAAAACTACAAATCCTTCTTGAAAGGGCGTATATTTTGATACGTTTGACATTTCTGTAGTCTAAAGAGTGGTACGTCCCCAAGAAGATGACCCAGAATGGGCCGTTGCCATGCTTGCCTAGGCACAATCAAATTGGCCTTTGAGGTGCCTGCACCTCTCTATACCACTACCCTCAGTAAACGAATCTCGTCCTGCCAAGAGCAATCTTGATCCCAATGGAAGGAATCATCTAGTGTAGTTCAGCTCGGTGTCAATTGTACCCGTGCAGGTGAACTATTGCTTGCCCTTCTCTTCTACCTTTCCCTTGATCTTTGGTGAAATCAACTCTCTTCTTTTTTTCTTCCCATTTTCGTGGGTTGTCCGTATCTTCGATAATGTTACTGTAGGCGGGGCCTCACTAATACATAACTTGGAGGAAAATCAACATAGGAGAAATCGCTCCACGAATGCCGAGGTCACTCCGGGGTTGTTCCCCTTAGTTACGCCCCTCCTCTGTTAGTGTAGTATTTGCCTTCTTTATCGCGAACTACTAAGTCCCACTTCATTAATCTGATAATTCGGAGGGGAACAAGAGATTGAATGAGTCAAGAGATGGAACTGTCAAGGAATGAGTCCCTTCCCTAAAAATCATGCTACAAGTGAAAGCACAACGACATGTTATTGCTCCTATACAATGACAAATGTGGAGACTCTATTGGAGAGTAGTTACTAACTACTTAAACTCTATTTGACAACTCCAATTTGACAAAGAAAATTCTATTGTGAACTTCATGTTCTCTTCTATTGTGAACGTTCTTTTCTATTTACAAGATTCGGTTTTGTGAACTTGTTCGGCGTGGAACTTGTTTCCTGAGAACCACTAGATCGAAGTTGTCTTATTGAAAAGCGTAGGGACGAGATACTCAAGGTTGGTCTGCTTACACTACCCCCTGTTGTAACTGTAACGACGGAAAACGTCGGCAGCTGGAAAATACCGAACGAATCCTGCGTACACAGTTTTAACCACGGATCCGTGTGAGGGCTATTCTGGAAAAACGAATCCGCGGCGCCCTGAACGGTCTTGTCGATCAGACAGGGACTTACTAATCAGTAAACCAATAAATATTTCGTGAAAACGATCTGATTCGAGGAATCATAAATCAAGGGGAAAACGATGTAGATGAATTGCAACGATGATAACGCTAAACACGATAAGAGGAAGCTGACATAAGAGAAGCACGTAGTTTCAAGATCTGCGCTTTGACTTGAAAAATGTATATTTTGTATGAGAAATTACACTGGGGAGACCCCGATTGCTTGATGTAAGATAAGCACAAATCAACAAGAAACTGCCCGAACAGAAGTCCGATCTACCTCGTAAGCCAAAGCCGGGATGCAAGGAAGGTCAAGCTCTGGCGTCTACTGATCAACTGTTTCTGACCGATAGAGTCTTCTCCCGTGGAACGGTTACTCCTGTCGCCGGTGCTCAAAGCAAACTGTGCTCTGTTTTTGCTGTAAGGTGATGTTGTCAACAATTGCCAAAGCGCTGCTCTCTGTCTCTTTGCTCCAAAAGTGATAAGTGCTCTGGTGCTCAGAAAAATGCCTTTGCTTCTCTGATTTGCCAACCCTTGCATCTTTGTCAACTGGGGTATTTATAAGCTGCAACGCCGTGTGGAAAAGGCGCAACCCTGATGACGTGTGCCCCGAATGTTTTGGGTACTGTTAACTTGACCATTTTTGCGTCAAACTTCCTGATTACGCACAATACGCTCATTCGAGTATTGTGCGTGTGAAGAAGAGACGCGCGTCGGGCATGTCTCAACTGTCTTTGGGTTATATTACGCTCATTCACGCTGTGTTGCATGTATGAGCATAATGTAACATGAAAACAATGGATTCAAGCTATTTTACGCTCGCTTACGTAGCCGCACGTAGTGATGCGTAAACAATGTTTAGCTTGGCGACGTAATATGCTGTGACACCCTGCGTTGCGTTATGAGCGTATGATGAGCAGTCGCATTTTCTTAGACTTTTCCTTTGACTGTTCTAGAGCTTATTACGCTGCCGTGAGTAATAGAGCGTAAACTTGGCCTTGAACAAAAGACTTAGCAAAATATACAAGAAGTCGCATATCCCGCTGCTTAAGCTTCTCCCTATGCCGAAGCAACTATCCTTCTGATGTCAGACTACGTTTAAGCAAAATCATGCTAAGCGCCATTACGCTACGTTGCGTGATATAGCGTAAACAGAAAAAGCATAGAAAGATTAGGAATCTGCACAAGAAGTCGAGGACTCGATGCTATGCGCCTCTTGGTGTTGCTCTGTCCTAGTCTCCCTTCTGGAATTCTGACATGCACCCTTGCCTGAATTGCGAATCTTTGCCTGAGGCCGGCTCGCAATTTTTTACGGTGTTTCAATGGCCCCTCTTTGTTGACAGTTGGAGGGCTTACCCGAAAGCTGTCGACAAAGAATACGAAACACCGGATCGGTGGAAGCAAGAACAACGTCCATCCATGGCTACTCAAGGATTGCCCTGTCAACATGGAAGAGCAAAGCTGGAGGGAATGGGAGATAGAATGGCATGGTGGGAAACAGGTTCGGGGAAGACATAACATAGGTCAGGATGGTAGGAGCATGGAATACGCTTACTGAATGCACAGAAACGTATGCACACTGATGTCAACAGGAATGCTTTCAGACGAGCATAGCGCGTCAGCCTAAGATCTCTCTATCACTGATTATAGCAGGAATGCGTGCAAAAGGAGCATGGTGCATCACTTCTACGATATCTCTGCTAGTGTGAGTGCGGAAAATAGATACTTGTGTATGTAGCTTTTGCGTATGGGAAGCGGGTGGTGGGGATGAAGGAAACAAGAGCTAGGGGTAGGACTGCGAGAGGTATAGGCATGCAGATCTAAGTGGTCGGGCAAACCTGAGCAGCCATTTCAACACGCTGTTGTACTTCACCGCTCAGATGGACGAACCTTTGAACGACATCCTCCAAGGCAAGTAACCTGAAACCACAAAAGAAAGCAGAGGACACCATTGCTCATGCGAACAAGAGGCAAGGTTGTCGAAACGAGCACCGTTTGATGCGAAATAGAGCGATTGGGCTGTAAAGAAGGAGCCGGAGCATGCGGGCGGAGCCGCCAATCCTAACAATTGGCCCAGCATATCTTCGCCAAAAGGCATCAGACACAGTGCAGCTAACTGGTTGTATAGGGAACCAACCAGATGAATTTGCGGAGCCGGCGTCTGATAGCGATGATTGGCGGAGGTTCTCGAGGCCGTTGTTGACGAGGATTTCGTCAGGGCTTTGGCTGGCGAGACCAAACCCTCAGAGGTACCACCACTGCAGTGGGCGTAGCGACGACATCTCTAAGGGATCAGTAAGATGCCTCTCAGCTTATCCGAGGAATCAGTAGGATGCCAGTGGGGTGGCGACGCTGGGACTGTCCCAGTATCCCACCCCATTGGTTGTGCAGCTGTACAGAGATCATCGCGCTCGCTTGATTTACATGGCAGCAGTCTGTAAGTCCCAGTTTTAAGTCCTGGTAGACCGCCATTACTGGTTTTAGGTCTCAGCAGACCATGGTCCCAGTTTAAAGTCTGGGCAGACCGAGAAGTGCTAGTTTTACGTCGTAGCGGACGGTGGTATGTCTGATTTATGGTCTCAGCAGACCGTGCTGTGGATGTCAGTTTCATGTCATGACCCAAGGACAGAGCTGTGCTAGTTTTATGTCTCAGCAGACGGCTACTTACCTGTGCCGGTTTAGCATCGTGGCGGACGCGTGCAAAAGATGCCAGTTTTTCGTCTTGGTGGACCTGTACAACATTGCCAGTTTTACGTAATAGGGGGAAGAAAAAGATTGTCTAATGCCTAGGTTATCACAGAAAGATTTGGTTTCCGTGCTACTAAACTATGGCCCATTATCGGTCACGATAGTCATCGGGAGATCAAATCTGGTTACTATATTGTCTAGGATAAAATGCCAAATCTCCTGAGATGTGATCTTTCGTAGGTGAACAGCCTCTACCCACCTCGTAAAATACTCAGTAGCGGTAATGATAAAGCCATGACCTGCGGAGGACTTCGGCATGATCGGGCCTATGATGTCTAGTCCCCATCGTTGAAATGGCAATGTTATCTGTGTTGTATGTAATTCTGTGGGTGACACGTGTATAAGATTTGCATGACGCTGACACGTGTCACAGGTTTTAACCTTCGTCAGGCAATCTTTTTCCATGCGTGGCCAGTAGTATCCTAAGCGACGGATTTTTAGGGCCATAGCCCGTGGTGCTACGTGGCCACCACACAGTCCCTCGTGAACTTTACCGACTATGTGTTGCGCTTGGTTCTTGTCGATGCAAGTCAGCAACACGCTATCAAAGGAGCGTCTACAGAGGGTGCTGTCTCCGATGATGACGTATTGCTTAGCCCGCTTACGGATTGCATCTTTCTGTGGGCGTGTCAATGCAAACGATGGCTCGCCCTGTAAAAGGTAAGCTTTAATGTCCTCGTACCATTCATGCGTGCTTTCCTCGAGAAGAGAGGAGATTTGCACCGTCTGAATGATAGGATCTATGCAGTCTGTAATCAATGCGGGGCAGGTGTCAAAAAGATGTGCAGGCACGTTCAAAGCCAGTGTTGCCAGTGCTTCGGCCAGTGTGTTATCCGCGTGTGGCACGTGCTGGGCATCGATGGTCGCAAATCGTCTCAGAAGATCTTTAGTCGTATCGCAGTAGGGCTGCAAATGTATAGCCTTACAGGCGTAGACTCCAGTGATCTGATTTATGACAAACATCGAATCACCCCTAATTGCTAGGTGTTGAACATCGAGTTCACTGGCAGTTAGTAATCCTCTGAGAAGCCCCTCGTACTCTACCACATTGTTCGTATAAGGGAAGGTTAAGCGATAAGCGTGCAGACGCACATCCTCAGGCGATAGCGTGATAACAGTGGAAGCACTGCCACCTCTAGCGGTTGAAGCGCTGTCAAAGTACAATGTTGCTTCGGGGCCTGTCGAGACAGGGCTTAGACTATGTACATGTTCGTCAGGAAAGTCTGGCTCTATAATTGCCTGATTGTTAATCGGTGAAGTTATTAACTGGTCAGCTATCGCTTGGCCTTTCGTAGATGATTGGCCAACGTAGTGCAGATCGAACTCTGCCGTGATAGCCTTCCAGTGAGCTATTTTACTACTCTCGTATAAGCTATGCGTAATGGCCCTAAGAATGTTGTTTTTACAGATGACGTTGACCTTGCTACGGAAAAGATAATGCCTACACTTTTTAAGCGTAAAAACTAATGCTAGGNCAAACTCATGCTGGCAGTCGTCAGTCCATTCAAAATTAACCCCCTTTTTTAGCAAGTGTTGCATAGGGTGTAGCTTATCGGTTAATCTTGAGATGAACCGTCGGATGAATTGTAAGCATCCCTGTAACCCGTGTAATTGCTTGAGGTCTGTAGGAGGCGTTAACTCGACAATGGCCTTGACCTTATCAGGGTCAACTCGTATGCCAGTTTCTGACACCACAAATCCTAGCATGTGTCCGATTTTGACTCCGAATATGCACTTCTTTGGGTTAAGCCGGAGCTCGTATTTGGAACATCTTTTAAGGACTAACTCCAGGTCTCCTGAATGATTCTCAGACTTTAAAGACTTAACTGCTATATCGTCTACATAATCATTCAGCTTTCCTAAGAGGTAATCGCTGAAGATGTATGTCATGGCTCGTTGATACGTTGCTCCGGCATTCTTTAGACCAAAAGGCATCATAGTGTAGCAAAAGGTGCCTCAGGGCGTCATGAATGTTGTGGTCAACTGATGTTCTGGATTAATGCGAATCTGGTTATAGCTTGAAAAGCCGTCCATGAAGGACAGCAACGCATGCCCAGCTGTTGTATCGACTAGCTGGTCGATACTCGGGAGTGGGAAGTTGTCCTTGATTGTGGTCTTATTTAAATCCTGAAAGTCTATGCAGATGCATATGCTTCCAGTCTTCTTTGGGACGACTACAATGTTAGACACCCAATCCGAGTAATCAACTGCGCGGATGAAACCAGCTTGATACAGTTTGGTGATTTCATCACGCACGGCTAGCGCTATCTTTGGCTTAATTCTGCGTGCCTTTTGCCTAACTGCTTTAATCTGCGGGTCTAAGATGATGTTATGTTGGATTAGCCTGGGATCTAATCCAGGCATATCCTCGTATGACCATGCAAAGACAGTAATGTTGTCTTGCAGGACCTATGTTATGGCATTGTGCGTTTTCCGGTCTAATAAGGAGATGACTTTAAGCGTTTTCTCTTGACCCTTATGCGTAACGATAGAAACCTCACTGAGGGGGTCTTCAGTTATGTCCCCAGCCTCCAGGTCTAGCGTGCGCGTCGACTATTCTGGCCACTCTGGGGACATCTCCGACACAGCTATGGTTACGCCTTCTAAAGTGGGGTTGACATCTACTAGCGTGGAATCGAATTGCCTAACTACTTTCCCGTATGGGCCTGTCAAAGTTAGAGGTGCTAAAAATTTTGCATCCATTTCCTGTCTATCCTGCAAAACTGCAAAGTGCGTAAATGATTAGAAGAAGGGTGACGTGGCATCGTTAAACGTGGCAAGCTAACTGAATTTTGAATATTGTAAACAAGCTGTAATCAATGCTACCCGATTACGAGGCGATAAGATGTGGTAGTTTAACGTCATTTCGGACAGGCGCGTGCGATATCAGCTGCATTAATATCTAGATTTTCGGGTTCCTTTTTAGGAAGGTCCCGCTGAAATCGGATATCAATCGGTGATCCTCGCGTATAAGTAGTTTTTTGATAAGGATATGTTGTTGGCTGTTGAGAATTAGAACTCGTGACTGTCGCTGAGAGAAGGAAGAGCAGAAAGTTAGAGCGTGTAATCTTGCCAAGATTTGCAAGTGTTAAGCTGTGAAAAATTCTGAAGCCGTCGCAATGGCACCGAAGATCAAGAGGAAGAACGCAAAACTGGCCAAGATTGATGAAGTGCAAGAAAATCTGAATCGTGTTTCGTAGGCACTGGTCGATGTTTGCGACCCTACGCCTTTGAACCGGTAGGCCATTCTTCATATGCTTATGTTTGTTTTTAATGTCTACTTTTTGTGATGTCTTTTGCGTGAATGTGAATGTCAAAATTGTGGACCTCGGGTTAGTGCAAGGGTTTAATGGGGTTGCGTCTACCGCCGTTGTCAGGGACGAACCTTGCGTTATTGCAAGGGTTTGGGCGATTTCAGCCTGGATAACTAGGTGTAATTTATAAGTTTTCTGTATTAGTCGTGCAAATGTAAATGTGGGTGTTGATGTATGTATTGGGTTTTCTGTACAGCGTTGCGCTAAAGCCCATTCTGGTTGTGTTGGATATTGTTGGGGTTCTGTGTTGTATAAACCCCATCGTCCCCAATGTCCCTCCCCCGCACACGCGGTTGCAAGGGAAGGCAATATGGTTTCGACAGGGTGCGCTGGAGTTTCTGCAGTTCTTGCTGCACAACTTCAGCGTCATCGTGTGGTCTGATTTGTCTGATGACATCGTCGGTGCCCTGTTAGAGCACTTGCTGGTGGGTTCTGCGCAAGGGGTTCTGGCCTTCTTGACAGACGGGGCCATCGATACGGGCCGCCCCGAGGACCGAGAACTTAGCGCCCGGGGCTTGCGGAGCTTAAACTGGATCTAGGAAATGGCTCGATTTAGCTGTTATCACGCATATAACACGCTGTTCATGGCTCGCCATGTCTCGACTTGTTTCCAGAACCCACAAGGCACGGTGTACTACGCAGGCGGGTAAGTGAATTTTATTAACTGTTTATTTTCTGTTTTGTTGTATATTTGTTGTCAGTGTGAAATATAAGAGAAGCCCATGCGCAAAATTTAAAATAAGCCTATGTTGTATGGTACAGGTTCTTTATTTAGGACAACAGGTTAGTTGGAGATGGGGATGTGTTATCATGAGCCGAAACGGCGATAATGGCGTTTACCGCAACTAGCAACGTGCGCGCTGGTGTTATAGAGCAGATTGGCTTTGACATGCGTGAGTACCCCACCCGTTACGCTAGGGCTTTTGAGAATTGCCAACGACTTGGGTGGCTGCACGATGACTGGACCTTAGATCCACCCCTTACCGTCGAGGACGTGCAAAGGGAAATCCCGCCATTTCCCTTGCCATTTGGCCCCGGTAAGGCTGTTGTATAGTTGGTTACTGCGTAATATAGTTGTAAATTGCGGACATTGCGTAATAGAGCTTTGGTTAATTTGTGCTTCACGTTGTGCAGTTAGGGAATCTCGGGAGATTACCCTTACGATTTCCAGCCGCGAGGCGAACACTGTCCTCTTCCGCTACGGCGACATCAAAGACGCACAACGCTGGCTTGGCCACTCGGCGGCCCCAGTCGCGGTGACCTCCAAGATCCGAGCGGTACGGCTAATGCACCTATTTTTGGCTGCGACTCCTGATGTCCCC
>MNCI01034632.1:0-22211 GCA_015680685.1 Gnetum montanum
ATGGACCTCCACCACTAGTTCCTACCTATTGCTCTTGTTTTTGCAGGAGTTGCTCTCAAAATTTTCACATGTGTTTAACCACAATGCAAGAGTTTGCTCATGAGTAGGTGGTGGAGGAGGACATTGCTGCTCCTCTTCTATGGTCATGGTAGGTGCCTTATCCTTCATCATCTCAGCCCATGAAGCACTAGGAGCATGCTTAAGTATATCATTTGCATAGCAGACTATCCCTACCCTTTTGCATAGTTTTTTAATTAAGCAGGTAAAGGGCAAGGTCTTTCTTTCACAATCATTCTCTTTGAAGCACCTCTATTTCTAGATAGATTAGTTGTGGAAGATTTGCTTGAAATTTTCTACTTAGAGTGGTGAATGCTCGGGTGAAGAAGTCTATCACCTTATTAGGCCTCACCATTGGATTGAGGTGGTAGGTTTCTATCTTAAAATAGACTCTTTTTGCCAGTGTGAGCGTGCCAAACTCCTTGTGGTTAATCCATAACACTATTGAGTCCACTCCTTCTTTACTCTAGGATCACCTTGTGTTGACAACTCTACCAACTGTGTTCCTATGTCTAGTAGCCCAAGAACCTAGGCAATGGCCTCCACTAAGTAGGACACTTGGATGTCCTTGATTTTCATAGTAGATCCTACTTTCTTGTTATTCTAGAAGAGATACATTTCTTCCATGTACCACTCTCCATTGGAAGTGATGATTGGCTACATGGAAGAGGCTTGCACTTTAGTTCTGACATCTTCTGGAGCTTGTTCAAGGAATGATCCAAAATTCAGTTCTTGGAGAACTAAGTGTTGGACCTCACAGCTTCTAATTATGTCAAGATAGGCCTGTGTTAGTGTGACTTCTAGTCTAGGTATAAGACCTAGAACTTCACTTCACTGTGAATGTTCAAATGTGGCTACCTCTTTGGGAATTTGACAGATAGATTTCACCTTGGCCTTGTCTCTGAGAGGTCCTATTACATGGGTTGCCTTAGCTCATTCTTAGCCATGTTCTTATTGGCCTCTTCCTCCTCTAGGTTGATTCTCCTATGGTTGTTATAGTTCCTCCTTCTACAGTCTCTTCGATCTTGGTGCCAACTATAATCACACATAACAATAGAATAGTAATTATTATGTAACTTAGAATGATTGGAATACCTTGTCTCATGAGGGGGTTACATTCAGCTAAGGTGTGATTATGGCTAGATAGATTAAGTAGTTAATTATTAATTTAATCTTTGGTTTACTGAAGCTGTTGGAAGGGTTAAATTCTCAAAAATTAATGATTTAATAGCATTTATTGCTTAATCCTTTAGGGGAGTTAGAAATTTTTTAAAAAAATTATCATCAAAACCTTTGGTTTTGCTACCCCCATGACTAAGAGCTTACCTCCAATAATTGCAGGATCAAAGAACAAGGTGATTTGAATAAACAATATGACACTTATAGGCTTGGGAAAGTTTTGGGCTCTGAAAATTGCAAAAACTCCTTGGGCATTATGGACCAAATGTGAAAAAATCTTAAGTTTTTGATGGTATTTATAGTATTTTTGTGGACCTAGTTAATGCAATCCACTACGTTGATGGGGCCTCGTCGATGCAGTTGTTAACCACTATTGACTTTCATTGACTTGGTCAAAACTTAAAATTTACAAAGAAATTTGAATGAAATTAGGATCAAATGGAAGCCAAAATAGCCATGAACATGATGACAATGTGAGAAGAGAGCATTGAAGTCCAAAAAATTAAGAAAATTAGGAAAAATGGTAAAATGAAATGGAACATGAGAGTGCAAGGAGCACAGAGTGATGTGCATAATGGAATATGTGAAAGATAGAATTGTCACAATGCCTAAGTTATGGAACTTAAATAATAAAACCAAGAGATATGCAAGTGGATCCTCCTAATAGTAGGCATCTACCCTTGTTACCCTTGCATAACCCCAACTAAGGAGTTTGTGGACCCCATAGTTGATTAATGGTTATGAAAAGTTAAGGAACAACCAAAAAGAATTTATCCAAGAATTCCAACATGTCAAACTAAGACATTGAGCATAACATAGAAACTAGTAGTGAGGTGAGTTATGGTAGCATAGATGGAAGATTGAGAAGGTGAAATGGAATCTCGAATTGAGATCGTAAGAAGTCCCTTGTATAATATGTGTTTAAAATAACCTAAGAAGATCCATCCTTAGTCCATACCAAAATCAACCTCTTTTAGTGACTTCTCATTATCACTCCAAGATCGATCAACCCACTCAAGACACAAGAGTGCTCTTGTAAAACAACAACCATTTCAAAAAGAGAAAAAAAAGAGAAGTAGGAACTGAGAGAGAGAGGGTCTTAGTTAGAGGCAACCATCAAGCATGGGTGCATGTCTTTCTAGTCCCATAACTAGTTCTTGTAGCTCATTTATTTGTCTAAGAGATGTGCTTTGAATTTTTGTCATGTTTTTTTTCTCTTTTTTTTTTCAAATGGGAACCACAACATGCAAAGACTTTATTTGTCTTCCTATTAGTGGTTGGGATGAAATAGTAAGAAGTTCATGAAAAACACCCAAGCAGTCAAGTAAGTAGAAGAGTACAAGGAGTATTGAGTCCCCTTAAAGTCACATCCTCCGCAAACCTTTGAATCTTTCCCAATTCTAGAACTACCAAGGTCACCAATTGATTAAAAGTGTCATTAATGGAAGGAACCTCAAACTCCCAAAACAAGGAAAATCATAGAGTTTATTGGGTGGATGGATGACATGGACTCATTACTTGTTCCATGAAAAATAAACCATGTCATAGTCATTAGATGTCAAAATTCAAAAATAGAAACCATACATCGACAATCACAACATTAAGCACAAACCATCATTGAAACATCACCAATTTTAGGCCTCAGCACTTCAATTGCAAATTTGTCTAAGTGTTGGTGCTACGATCCCCAACGTAGCCGGTGTACCATGCATCAAGGCCTATTTTGCTAGATTTTCTAAATGTTGATAGTAGTTGCATGAAAATTTTTCTAAGTGTTCTACTACGCTCTCACTCTACTTGCTATGCTCTAGAGCATAGCCAGGATAGCACACTTTTTTGTAGCTAGTTTTGCCTAAGTGTTGGATAAGAAGCTATCAAGATAGCTCAACATGAAAGAGACATTTGGAAAATTTTCTAACTCCTAAGGCTACCTTGCCTGCTACGCCCTAGAGCATAGCTAGCATAGCATGAAGGAAAACTATAGATTCTATCGAATTTTTCCAAGTATCCTTGCTACACCTTACTATGCTCTAGAGCATAGCTAGTGTAACTAGTGCTGGACATCAAAATTTTTCAAAATTTAACTAAGTGTTGTGCTATGCTCTAGAGTGTAGCCAACATAACACTGAAGAAAACCCTTTGATAGCCTCCAAAGGTCTCCAGAACTTAGCATTAGCTTTCATCTCAGCTCTGAGATTCCTCTAGCAAGCAAGATCAACAATTTGTATCTCTTTTGCACTCCCATTGGTCCCCCAAATTGTACCTATGCTTGACCCTACTTGAAATAAGGGAAGACATAGTCCAAGAGCATAGCCTTCAAGTTGCACTATTTTTTGTGTTGTTTACAAGTACATTGTGATCATTCAAATTCCTTCACATGTAGTCTTTGGCAATGTAGTCATAGTTTAGATGTCTCTAGGGATCCATTGCAGTTCTCTAGAGCATAACACTTTGCTACTTCCATGGGAGTGTAGCAAGATCTAGCGTAGCCCCATCTATCCTCATGCCACATGGTGCCCAATCCACATTTCACACTAACCCTAGCCTTATAAATACCCCTACGTTCAACATTCTATGGGTTGGCAAATCAAAAGAGTATTGGGAATTTTGTCATTTTGAGCATTCTTGGAACTCTTGCACTTGAGCACTCAAGCACACTTAGTACTTTGGCACATTATGGATCCCATTGAATAACTGGTGCACACTGTCTAGCATGCAATCCACCATTACTCCCGTGGAGCCTAGTAATAGCTAACCTAGCAGGTTCAATCACCATGGAAGACATCATTTGCATAGCTTGTGCATCCCAAAGATTGTGACTACACCGTAATGTCACCACTGTGCCCATCTATACACCACGTACCATTTTCATTTCTTTTCTTGCAATTGCTACACTCCCATATTTGGGGTAGTGCACTTTCATTTTTCAGCTCTATTGCATTTTCAAGTACTTTCTCTTTTGCATTTTGTATAGCATTAATGTTTTCTTACTATTTCACATGCATTTGCACACTTACGCTGTCATTTCTGAGCCAAGAAACCTAACTATGCTCTAGCTTAGCTGGTCTTAGTGTCCACCAATAACATCATATAAACCCCCTTTCACACATATTTGTCATAACACCTTGTAAGTACCTATTTGATTGACAAGATCATTTAAGGCACTCTATTTTTGTTTCTAGCATGGCCCTTGCATGGACTCAGGGTTAGGCTATATGCCTGCTAACCTCTCAGTGTTCTAGCCACTAACATTTTTGATCATCATAGTTTTTGGCACTAGAAAGAGGGCCTCCAATTCCTTTTGTGTTTAAGAGTAGTCCCACATGCTTTCTACACCTCCGTCACTAGTTTCAAGCTAGTGTAGATGTAACACCCTTGTGGACCTACTATAGTAGTAGCTAGATCATAGGCCAACATAGAAGTTGTCTATGATTTAGTTAGTGTAGATTTGTCCCAATTATCGGTTCCCCTAGAACCTTATAGGATGAAAGCCCAAGTGTATCCATTATGTTAAACTATGAATTCTCTAGAGAAAGTAACAAGTTCTCAAAGTGTAGTAGCCTCCAGCATAGCAAGTATAACACCAGAGTTAGTCACTTTTTAGCAGTGTTTCCAGAGTTAGTCATTTTCTATATTGTTTTCACAGTTTTTCATACATAGCCATTTTCCAATGTTTTTTTCTCTTGACAATTATCTGTTCAGCACTAGCCTTTCTTGCATTTTTACATAGTAACATGAATCCCATGCAGCCTTCAACCTCTACCTTGAGCATGGAGGCAACCCACCCCATCCAACAGGTGGTGGAAATTGATCCCCCACTCAGTCCCGTATACCCACAACAATAGTAACTTAGATTGCGCAGTCAACCACTTGAGTACATGGTGCTTGATGATGAAAAATACAACTTTCTCTATGCGAAACTTCAAGTAGGTGTATCCTTAGATCACCAAAAACTAAATGCTAAGCGAAGCTTTGAGATCATACATCGAAATGGGAAAGAATTTCTTCCTACACTTGATGTTTTCATTCCACTCACCGACAAATTTTGGTGGTTATTGGACCAACTCGTTAGAGTGAGTGGACCTAATGAGCATGATGTAGAATCAAACTATGATGAGCCTTTACATGATGGGCAAGATAAATTTGAGACTCACTCAGAGCATGGGAACCCACTTTACACCTCTACCTAGTAGCCTATTGCTAGTTTTTTCCCACACTAGTCACAATCATCTACCTTCTTTAAGGCAACAACATCACTTTTGCCTCCCAGGTCCACACTAGTGGTGGCGATCCACTAGGTACTACACACACAAGAGTGTGTAGGACCATTTGCAACCTTTTCCTTTGTCATCTCTACCCAATCTACATAGTCTTCCATTCCAACATCCATGATGCCAACACAACCATACGTGCACATGATGCCTTTCTCTCATCCACACATGAGATAGGTGTCCTTTGTCCCACCCATCTTGTTGGCACCTCCCATAATAGCCCATGGCACAACCATATGTTGGGTCCTAGCATTTGTGCCTATGGCATAGCAATCACACATGTAACAATACATACAACAACAAATGCAACAAGCATCTCACATGGTTTCATAACCTATAGCAAGGTTGTGGGCTGTTGAAATGACACCATGAATAGCGTAATTGGTGCAACCAATTACATCTTCCCTGAGTTTGAACCAGGTGTTCCAACTCATCCAAACACAAACGAAGGAGGTTAGATGGCTTAAAGCTACTAACTCTGAAATGGTCCATGTGATGGACTTCTACTAGGATGACCCCATTAGTCGTGTGGTCTCATCACTAACCCTACCCCCAGGGTCCAGCTTCTCCAATTCACCAAATATAATGGTGAAGGGGACCCCAATGCCCACCTTGTAACTTTTTGCTCTGAATGCTTGCTCTTACAAGCATGGCCACATGCGATCATCCATGTCTTTGCTATGTCCTTAACTAGCAAGGTGCTTGATTTGTACCATTCACTCCCCGAGGCTTCCATATCTACTTTGGAAGAGTTGTTTAGCCAATTTGTGACCCACTTCTTGTATAACTTGAAGCCTAAAGCCACCTTGGACCAACTAATGGACATCAAATAGGGGCCTCTAGAGTCTATGCAAAAGTTCATACAACATTAGAGCTTTGCACTCAATGAAATCCATGAACTAATAGAGGAGACCCACCTTTTGGTCATCTTTAAGGGTGTAGTGAATGACTTTATTAAGTCAAAACTATACTACCTAGCCCTATGCTCCCTGAGCCAACCATTTGCTCAAACAAAGAGCATCTAGGGCATGGAAGAGACCAGTAAGAACCCAACCTATGTGGCCTATAAGAATGTGCACACAAAAAAGAACAAAGAAAAGGATAAGGTAACAACAACCATTGTAGTTGTGGCTAATGAGGCCAAGCCCAACAACACTAAACCAACAGCCAAGGTGCCTAAGGCCCTAGCCAACAACAACAAAGCATCTGGTTCTAGTGTTATGGGAACCAAATTTCCTACACCATAGATAGCCATAGCATAAGCTACCCCAAGGCCAAAATTTGAGTGTAGGGATTTCTCTAAGTATACCTTGTTACCTATCAAGCTACTTGAGATTTTAAACTAGTTGCTTTGTGCTAGGTGCATCCAACACAAGCAAATTTCTGAGGATGCTTGCAAGAACCATGAGTGATACTATGAGGTCCTCAGAAACCCCTTAGTAGCCATGCCAAATAAGCCCTTGGTATTTAAAAATACTTTAGATTAGATTGATTTTGCAACTATCACTAGTTGCATGGCCATGATATAGACTACTTCTTGGCTTTAAAAGATGACATTCAGTGCATGATTGATCAAGGAAAATTGGTCCTTGATGATAATAATCCCATGTGACCAAAAAACCAACCAATGATGGTCTCCAAGGATCCCCTCAATACTAGCAGTATAGGCTACATCATCAATGCGATTAGTGTTGATGAAAAATCAGAATAGGCATGTGAACCATTTGTGGTTCGTGTGTCCTTTGGTAACACTAGGGCCTCGATGTCAACTAGAGTGTAGACCCCTTTTGTCATCAAAGCACCACCTCATGTGCCCATAATGCCCTTTGTGGTTAGGGCCCCACAGCATGTCATAGTGATAGCAACCTAGACACCCTTTGTCATCAAGGTGCCATGGTGTACGGACCCCCTACCTACCCAAGGTCTGGTGGTGAGAACTGCATCACACCCTGCCTACCCAAAGTTGCATTCCAAGAGGCCTGATGAGCATCTCACTAACAAGATGATTAGGAAAATTATGGAGTTAGGTCCTCCTAAGTCCATCCCCTTGTCTACCATCCCCATGGCCTCATCATCTCAGGATGCCAATGCAAGTGCAGGCAAATAACAAACCAGCATTGAGGCTCAAAAGCCCACTGCACAAGTAAAGGTTAAATATCCTTCTTGAGAGATCTATCTCTTGGATGACATGGAGGAAGTAAGGGCTACAAAAATAATAGATAGTAGAAAATACTTCTTAGATGTGCTGACACAAGTTAAACAGGATCTCAAAAAAAATAACATAACTTTGAGCCTATATGACCTGATAATGACCTCCTTTGCTCACTGTGAAGCACTAGTCTACATGTTGACCTCTATTCCTATTAAGGAAGACATTCTAATGGATGAAAGAGGCATCCATGCTATAATGCTTCCCCCCAAAACCAAGGAGTCAAGGTCAACACTCTTGACATTTCATGATGAGACAGTTAAGGTTAACCCTGAAAAGGGTCAAGTTACCAATGTACTAATGTTTATAACAATTTGCATAGGACAATACAGAATCTGCAGGGTGCATGTTGATAATAGGGTGGCAACCAACGTTATCCTATTCCTGCTCATTGACAAACTTGATCTTGTTAACTAGATCAAGCCAACCAAGATGACGTGCTTAAAATTATTCAATGGAGAATGTGTTTTCATGAAGGGAAGGATCATGATAGATTTTTTGGCATGGGAGAAATTCCCCACTGCTACTGAGTTCCTCATCATTGAAGAGATGCCTAGGTTCAACCTGGTCCTAGGGAGGTCCTAGCTAGCCCAGTTTCAAGCTATCTCTTCACCCATCCATCAAGAGATCCACCTTCCCTATGAAGGTGGAGAGGTGATCATATATTGTTGGAAGTATCTTCCCTAACCGTCAACAACGTTGATGCAGAGCAAGGGTTGGAAGCAGAATTCTCTGAAGACACACCACCTGTTCGAGATGAAAGACAACTTTGTCCAGCTAATCCATTTGAGCAATCAATCGAGATGAGTAACCTCCTTGAGAGAGCTCTCTGGGAAAAATTACCCTTTAGGACAACTGATGAAGGTCTAGGGAAGTACCGCCTTGCATCTCCCAGGGCCTATGCACCTCTTAACCCAAATCAAGTTAGAAAACAACTACATGACTAAGGTATCCCCTTAGTTCATTCACATTTCTTAGTTGCCTTTTATTTTTTCTTGTATAGTTACGTTTGTGTAGTTGCTTACATCTTGCATTAGTTATTTCATTTCTTTAGTTTATGTAGTCTCATTTATCCCTTTCATTTTTTAAAAAAAGAAAAAAGAAAAATAGAAAAATGGCTCACTAATGTCTAAAACTGGCAGCTTACTTTCTTTTGCGCAATGGCCCAAAATGGCCTTAAACTAGTGATGGCTCGAAATGACATTAAACTAGCAATGGCTCTTCCATCATGATCCTAAATAGGCATGGGGCCCACAAGGGGCCAAATTGTATCAATCAATCACAAGTTAAAATTCCCAAAACATTACATAAAATACAACAAAGTGATATATGAATCATCATCACATTTCCATTAAATCATTAATTAAATTTATAGTTCAAGTGTACATCCGAAATAAAATTTCCCAATAGTAGGGCTACATCTTGGGCCACTCAACTAGCGATGTTTGGTGGGGGCTAGGGTTATTCTTCTTCCTCTTCCTCTGCTACTTTACTAGGGCCTACGTCATCACCCAAAACCTACTTTAAGAAACATAAAACAATAAATTAGCTGAAAAATAAGTCATATGTGAAATTATCACAAAATAAATAAAAGTAATTCAAACTAGACCAACCTAAGAGGGACTTGCATCCATATCTAGAGGCATCCTACTAATGCCCACTTCAAAGTGTTGGAGGATTTTAACCTCCAATAGTTGCGTCCAATCCTCCTCATCGAGGTCAATACCTGCAAGGGTCTTTCCTTTCTCCATAGCTATCCATGAAGGTGACCTTGGTGAAAATGTAGCAAAAGAAACCTCTCTCAAAGGCATAACAATGTGTTTCCCTAGAGTCCCACTCACCACTACATTGCTATCAAATAATTCATAAGCCTATTTTGTGCCAATTGCATCAAGAAACATGTTGTGCCAACGATGCTCCATGGATTCATCTTTCTACCTTTTAAGGTACACCTCTTGTTCCTACTTGTAGTGGTGTTTATGGTTCTTCTGAGTTTGACCCCATTGATGTACTTTGGTGCTATAATCCTTCTAGTCCTAGTTTTTTATGGCTAGTATATCCATTTATAGCTATTACTTGATCACCTCTTGGGTGGCCTCATTTTTGCCATGGATGGCTAACCAGTACCTAGCATAGTCAATCTTAGCTATTCTCTTGGTACCATATCCTTGGTCACGAGTAGCTAGGAAGTTATAATGGGCCTGTAGGTCCTTTAATTTTGCATCCTAGCTTGCCCCTTATTCTATAGCTCATGCACCCATTTCCATAGATGCTCATTATTACATCTACATTCCCACAATGCTCTCATAGATGAAAGCATGCACTTGCTTACCTCATCATACACACAATGAGGCACTTGCTCTACTTCAAGGGGAAACTTATGCATAGCATCAACTCTAGCCATCCTATTTGGATCCCATCAAAGCTAGGAACTTGTTGTTATACAACAGGCAAGATAATATTAGCCATAGACTTAAGCAACAAATCAGTGAAGTAAGATAAGCAAACATAGACATATCGATCTTAGAATTTGTTTGATGTATGTAGTCCACCATATCTTCAACCAAGCCTTTCATGAAGGCAAACTTGTCAGGTGCCTCTACCCAATGCTACATGTGGAAAGTAGATGTGGACACTGGACCCTCAGTAGAAACACTAGTGGCTATGGTACAACATGTTTAGTAATTATCAGATAGCAAATAACCAAAGGTGTAAGGGTTAAAAACACAACCAAAAAAATACACGAAAAAAGAAGATGGTTGCACAAAGCTCCTACCCAACAAGCCCTTAGATGTGATAGCAAGGGTATCGCTCATCTGCACACTGTCAAAAAATTTTTTAAACTCACTCCTGTCCAACTACAGTAACCCTTCTTTCTATAGTTGTCATAAGACCTCTATGGATTCTCGCTCCTCTTCCTCTAGTACCTATTCCTCAATTTGATGAGGGACATCATCCACTATGGGCTCTACTGCTATTGTAGAGGCCCTCTTGCCTATATCCAATGATCCACATGAGTTAGGATTATAATTTTCAATGATTGATATAACATAGAATAGCATATTAGAATAGTATCCAATGATTTATATTCACCTATGATTTCTAAATGTAAATCATAGAAATTTAACTACATTTTTCTATCACCCTCCTCCACCTCACATAAAGGCTCCTCTGTGGGATAGGATTTCTTAACTTTTATCTTGGATAATCCCACTACCCTTAGCAATGAGTCATGCCCCTCTAGCTGCATTCTCGGTATTAGCCGATGGGGCCTCACCTGCACTATCATGTAAGTGGTGAGATCCTATGACCATGTGGTAGTGAACAAGTTCTAGATCCACAGCTTGGAGAGCTTCTTGTGGTCCTACATCATCCATCATCTATCATCATGAATAACCAAGAACTCTGCAAACCTTTGCAAGCATCCTACAAAAATGTGAAGTACACGTGTGACCTTACATAGAGGTTGTGGTGCACTCTAATAATTTTAATGCATAGCCCACTAGCAAGGTAAGATGCCCAGTTGTACCACATGCCCTCCTCTATCACATCCCTCATCAACTAAGCTTGTTCCAGCTCGACAATTTTCCCTTAGGAGAGTAACTTTGGAAATGCATGCACATGAAAGATTGGGTAGAGGTGGTGGACCACAAGTAGTCTCACATTCTTGATGAGTATTCCTATGCAGGACTTAGAAGTGCCCAGCCACTTCTCAACATCCTCTTTATGGTCCATCTCTTTGTCAATTTTTTAGCAACTGGTGGACTCTCAAAGGAGAGGCTAAAGAGGTCCACAAAGAAATTATCTGTGAGGTCAAAAATTACCTGTACACCATGGGCTTGCATAATGAAATGACTAGCACTCTCACTACAAGAGCTAATGATAGCAACCATCTCAATGGCCAAGATGCTTGGGATAAGGGCTAAGAAAAGGTCCATTTGCCTATCCCATTAAAGATCCTAGTTAACTCTACTGGGGCCTCATGGCACAACCAACGCCATGAACTATCAACATCACCATATTTCATGATGAGGGTAGCCTCAGTGCGGTTTATTGCAACCACCATGACCTCTCCTGAAGTGACCACAATTGCAATAGGTAAAATTAAAATTAACATCATGAGAAAAAAAGTGGCAAGTGTTGCGATAGAAAACATCGGTGGCTTGAAACACCGAGAGGTCTTCGGGTGAAATAGTTTAACCCCGGATCTGTGCGAGGGCCATGCTAGATAAAATGGAAGCGAGGCACCTTGAATGGTCTGGTTAATCAAAGAGGGACTTAATCGGTGTAACTTAACCTNATTGTTGTTAGATGTTATTTCCTTTATTCCTACACTTATTGATTATCGATTTTATCTCATGTATTTCACATTCAAAACAATGTTCACATAAGGTTAAGTTACACCGANACCCGGATCTGTGCGAGGGCCATGCTAGATAAAATGGAAGCGAGGCACCTTGAATGGTTTGGTTAATCAAAGAGGGACTTAATCGGTGTAACTTAACCTTATGTGAACATTTTTTTGAATGTGAAATACATGAGATAAAATCGATAATCAATAAGTGTAGGAATAAAGGAAATAACATCTAACAACAATAACAAAAAAGAGATAATAGAATAAAATTGAGTAAGAAAATGCATTGCCGCAAGGTCGTGAGTTTGATTCTTTGCTTTGTTTGAAGGATGTATAATAAGTTATACAATGCCAGAGGTGCACAGAGAATCGAACTACTCAAAATGTGCCAACTATGCTCTTCGAATGCAAACTTAAAAGCCAACTAAAAGTGCTAATGCTAAAAATGCCAACCCAAAATTTCTAGCCTTTTGTGCATTGTTCGCTAGGGTATTTATAGGTCCAAGAGTAGGCGAGAAACGTGGCCTAGGTGCCACATGTTCTAGACCCCACAAGATGCCATTATACCCATACTATGTAGACATGTTGTGCCAGTTACAAACTTTGCTACGCTGTAACCATGTGTTAAAACTGCGCATGCTAGAATCTAGTGTGCTAACAATACAAAAAAAATGAAGTCTTCCCCCAGGACTATGTCTTTCCTATCCTTATGAACCGGGTCAAGTTTAGTGAAAAATGTTGGGGGATGGACTAAGGGGTATGCCAGAGTGGAACAAAGTCACTGATCATGGTGAGATGAGCTATGGAACTAGCTGAAGATGTCCTGATGCCTCTGTCAACTTTGCATTACTTATGCTATCTAGCACATTATCGTAGTATAGCTGCCTACTATGCTAAACCTTGCTATGTAGTGTAGCACATTAACATAGTGTAGCTATTTGCTATGCTATGCTATGCTATGTAGCATAGCACAACGTAGCCACCGGTTTGAATAGGAAACTTGCATTGGAGTCAACAGCATCTGCTAGAAGCCTTGACACATGCAGGGTTAACCTTTGGAGCACTTTATTGATTTGCATCTTTGCTATGCTATGTTACGATATGTAGCATAGCATAGCGTAGTGGCTAATGTATCATGAATTTCTATCAAAATGACGGATTTTCACAAGAAAACTTTACTTGCGGTTCAAGGGCTGACTGAGACAGAGTAGTCTTGGAAGGCAAAATTCTATTAGATGCAGTCCTTTTGTTGAAATGGCTTCGTAGAGGGGTCTTTGAATGCTTTGCCTTTACTATGTTGTGTTACACTATGTAGCATAACATAGTGTAGCACCAAGCGTTGGCCAAATATTGACTTTGCCTTGCGTGAACATCTTGCTAAAACTTGTATTTGGATACTTGATTGATTTTTTGGAGGCTTGCTACACTACACAGTGTAGCAGAATTTAGTAGAAAAATTGCTAAACTATTTTGCTCATCCCGAGCACTGTCAACAACTCCAAGCACATTTTCTAAGTAGATCGTCAGTCGGGCGAATTGTCTAGGTGGGTAGGCCGAAGAGTCCATCGGGCCTGTTAGCTCTGGAGGTAGAAAAATTGCCAAACTAGATAGTCTAACCTCAGTGCCTACATTTCCTACCAAACTGTCATGATGCTACACTTGTGGAAGTTCTTGCCTAAATTCCAAGACCCTGTTGATGGAAGAGGATCTCGAAATTTTATGGTGTTTCACTGGCCCCTCTTTGTCGATGTCTGGAGGATGGGCCCGAGAGATCTTGACAAAGAAAATGAAACACCATGAAAGATAAGATGCTAATATCGCTCTTCAGTAATTTTCCAGATGTTGCTTAGCTATGCTTGAGAGTGCCATGATAGTCATGTAGGGAAACGGGTAAGGGTGAATCTGCGGGGATAGTTTCAGGAAGGGAAAGATGTAGCATAGTGTGGTCTCTCATTGAAGTGCTTGTCAGGGAGTCGATGCACATGGGAATCTTTCTGTTTTTAGGCTTCTAACCTCTCATTAGAATGCTTAGAGATGGTCATTGCGAAACAGCTCATGTGCCATTCGTTTTGGACACTTTTTTTGATCTTCTTCTCTTTCATGCTTTTCTTTTGTTATTTTTTCATGTTCATTTGTGAAAAAACTTGTTGTAGGAAAAGTGTTTCCTTCATAGGATGAGTTGTGTTACATCCATGTGGGGCATTGACGTGCCTATAGATGCTTCCCATGTGGCGAGTTACATTACACGCATCATGGACTTTGCGGTTGAGCATATGGGAGGGCTTTATAGGCATCAGGAAAATTTGTACAAGAGGTGTGAGAAGGAAAATTATGGATGTAAGAAATGAGGTAAAGGAGGTTAGGGGGGAGGGTAGGATGTGCACTCCCAAGTAGCCAAGCTACTTATGAAAACCACCTTGGAATGGTGTAGTGTCCTGCTACCTTGGCGAAACATGCCTCTGATTGACGTCCCTTGGGCACGTACCCTGCAAACAAAATAGAGAGAAAACTAGAAGAAAAAACCATCAAGCAAAATGAAGGTAAAGGTCTTGCTTACTTTGGATGCTGCTAGAGCAATGGACATTCTTGCTGAAGCATGCGATGTCCAAACTAGAAAGGCCAGCAGCCATTCTAGCAGCATCAGTGTGTAGGAGTTGGCACCAAGGAGGCTAGGAATTACGGTGATGTGAGTGCTCAGGAGTCCTTGCCCAGGGCAAACATTCTGCAATTTAGCTGTAAGGTGAGATGACTAATAGCTAAACATCTTTTGAACTCGAGTGATGTCGAGGGATGGAGGGTAGCAACTTTATGGTTGGGCCACAATAGTGCTGGGACTCCAGCAGCAGGCACTGACCACGGAAGCTACTGCCAGGGTGATGGGTCATGGTAGCAGTAGCTCTGAAAGGTCAACAAGATGTTAGAAAACATATTTGGAGGATCAGAAAAATGATAGGGGTAATGGAGTTGCACATATTCTAGAGGGTGTTTTCTTGACATCGTGAACTACATTCTGGAATTGCAACATCTCACCCCATGTCGACATTGTGCACGCTTGCTTGTCTGAATGATCATTGATGCATGCTGAGGACGTTGTGTCGCAAACCTAGTTTAAGGTCCTAGTAGATCATGGTGTGCTAGTTTAAGGTCCCAGTAAACTGCTGTGCTATTTTAAGGTACCAGCAAATCATTATCCTAGTTTAAGGTCCCAACAGACCACTATGCTAGTTTATTGTTGTAGCGGACAATGGATGGGCCAGTTTAAAGTCGTAGCGGACTATCTGTGCCAGTTTAACGTGATAATGGACATGCTTTGCCAGTTTTATGTCATGGAAGATGTACCAATTTATAGTCATAGTGGACTATCTATGCCAGTTTATAGTCATAGTAGACTGTTTGTGCCAGTTTATATTCATAGCGGACTGTATGTGCCAGTTTATAGTCATAGTGGACTGTCTTTGCCAGTTTTACATCCTAGTGGATGATATTTGCCAGTTTTACATTGTAGCAAATGATTTTCTTACCTTGCTCATGCATTATATGTAGTATGGCTTCAAGTACAAGTGATTTATAGGGTTTGTGAACTCTCTGCCATCCATGTCTACTAGCTTGAAGGCTATGTTTTCGTAGGCTTTTGTGACTATGAATAGGCCTTCTTAGTTTGCTAAAAAATTGTCTGCATGTTCAGGCATAGATTTAAGGACTAGATCCCCCTTTTTTATCAGCTTTTGATGTATATTTGCATGATGTTTCTACCGTTTCCTAACTTGATATCGCTCGATGCGGCTAAGTGTTTGTGCACGCTCCTCCTTTATAGAGTTGAGGTCGATGATCCTCAACTTGTTGTTCTGGGCTTCGTCAATGATGTTTGACTTGATCATTCAGAGTAATGGTACCTATAGCTCAAGAGGTAACACCGCTTTAGATCCGTAAACAAGGCTAAAAGGAGTTTTACCTATTGTCATCTTGCATGTCATTCTGTAAGCCCATAGCACATAGAGGATTTGCTCGTACCATCGTCTCTTACTGCTGCTAAGCATCTTCTTGAGCAAGTTGATGAAAAATTTGTTCTTGGCTTCTGCCTATCCATTTTCCTACAGGTAATATGACAAGGAGAAATATTTCCTAATGCCAAGGTTATTGCAAAAGGTTTTGGTTTGTAGTGCGGCCTGTTGTTTGTCACAATGGTCATGGGAAGTCCAAACCTTGTCATTATGTTATTCAATATAAAGTGGAAAACTTGTTGAGATGTAGTCTTCCTAAGGGGGATAGCCTTGTAAAGTACTCAATGGCAGTGATGATGAAGCTATGCCCTGTGGAAGACTTAGGTGTGATAAGTCCTATAATGTCTAGTCCCCATTGCTGGAATGGCCACATGATCTATGTTGGGTGCAAGTTGGTAGGTGAAATATGTATAAGATTTTCATATCATTGGCATGTGTCATATGTCTTAACTTTGGTGAGGCAATCTCGTTCCATGTGATTCCAGTAATACCCTAGGTGCCTAATTTTTGTTGCCATGGCCTAGGAGCTATGTGTCCACCACATAGTCCTTCATGGACCTCATTGATGATCTTTTGGGCTTGTCCCTCATTTACACATGCTAGCAATATCCCATCAAAGGAGCATTTGCATAAGGCGTTATCTCCCATCAGTACATATTATCAAGCATGCTTGCAAATCGCATCTCTTTGAGTAGATGACAATCCGTGTGAGGGTTTGCCATGTTGCATGTATGTTTTAATGTTAGAGTACCACTCTTGGGTTTCAGCAACACTTACAGAGGTGATGTCTACCACTTAAGTGATAGGATCTATACACTCGGTTATTGAAGCGGGCAAACTTACGAACAGGTGTGGTGACACATTTAATGCTAGGATGGCTAAGACATTTGCTATAGTGTTCTCATTGCGCGGCATGTGTTGAATGTCCATTGTTGCAAACTATTTAAGAAAAATTTTGGCTAGGTCGTAATAGGATTGTAGATGGGTAACTTTGCAGGCATAGACCTTAATGATTTGATTGACAATGAGTTGTGAATCACCGCGAATCGCCAACTGTTGAATTTTTAATGCTTGGCTGCTAAGAGGCCCATGAGGAGTCCTTCGTACTCTACCACATTTTTCATACAAATGAACACAAAATGATAAGAAAATGGTTGAATATCACCAGAGGGAAATGTAATGATGGAAGTTGCACTACCACTTTGTGTAGTTGAGGTGCCATCGAAATGCAAAGTAGCTTCGAGATGTAATGGGACAGTGTTGATGGTGCTAATGTGCTCGTCAGGGAATTTGGATTCTATGGTTTTCTGATCATCGATAGGTGAGGTCGTGAGTTGTGTAGCTATGGCTTGACCTTTTATCGATGATTGGATCACATAATGCAAATCAAATTCCACTATTATGGCTTTCCATCGAGCTATCCTAATGCTTTCGTATAGATTGTTTGTGATAGCCCAGAGTACATTACTTTTGCATATTATGTTGACCTTGCTACGGAATAGGTAATGCCTCCACTTTTTCAATGAAAACACCAGGGCGAGGAAATTTCTTTCCACTTCATTGTACTTCACCTCATATGCTATCAATGCATGACTCAGGTTATAAATAGGAATCTCAAAGTCTTCATCTCTTCTCTAACATAATAGTGCCACGATAGACGTCTCTAAGGTGGCAAGATAGACGTATAAAGGCTTATTCCTCTACAGTGGGTAAATAGTTGGGAGGTGTAAAAGCTCTTTCTTTAGGTCATCAAAGGCTTGCTAGCATTGTGTTGTCCATTAGAAGTTAACCCCTTTCTTTAGTAAGTGTTTCATGGGGTGTAACTTGTCAGTCAACTCTGCTACAAACCTTCTAATGAACTATACCCTACCTTGCAACCAACACAATTCTTTGAGGTTTGTAGGGGATGTTAGATTAACGATGGCCTTAACTTTGTCAACATCCACTCATATTCCAGACTCCAATTCCAAAAACCCTAACATGTGTCCAGTTCTTACCCTGAAGACACACTTTTTTGGATTGAGGCGTAAGTCATGCATCTAGCAGAGTTTGAGGACTACACCTAGATCGTTGGGATGATCAGCAGCCTCTTTATAATTGACTACTATTTCATCCACATAGTTGTTTAGTGTTTCTAGGATATAGTCACTAAAGATGTATGTCATGGCTCTTTGGTAGGTTGCTCCAGCATTTTTGAGTCCAAAGGACATCATAGTGTAATAGAAGGTACCCCATGGGGTCATGAAAGTGGCTGTTAACTGATGCTCTGGGTTGATACGAATTAGATTGTAGTTGGAGAAACCGTCCATGAAGGATAGTAGAGCATGATCAACCGTAGTATCGATGAGTTGATCAATACTCAGCAATGGGAAGTCATCCTTGATCATTGCTTTGTTCAGATTCCAAAAGTCTATATAGATTCGTATTCCTCCCATTTTCTTAGAAACTACAACGATGTTCAACACCCATTCCGAGTAATCAACTACCTGGATGAAACCAGCCTAATACAGCTTAGTGATTTCATCGTGTACGATCAATGCAATCTCTGGTTTAACCTTGCGAGCCTTTTGTTTGACTGCTTTTATACGCAGGTCTAAGACAATGTTATGCTATATAAGCCTCAAATCTAAACCTAGCATGTCATTATAGGACCACGTGAATACCTCGATGTTGTCTTGCAGGATTTTGGATACATCTTTATGTGTTTGTGAATCTAGGAGGGAACTGAGTTTTAACGTCTTTGTTTTCCTCTTGGATGTAGTCACAGGCATTTCAATGAGAGGGTCCTCAGTTACATCCCAACCTCTAAATCTAAGGCTTGGACTAGGTGTTTGGGCCAGTCTGGGGATGTTTCTAAAGATGCCACAGTGCTATCGGTGGATGACTTCCAGTCTATCAACTCTAGGTTTAATTATCTTGTAAGCTCGCCATGTGGGCCTGTCAAGGCCAGAAGTGAAGATAGATCATGAAGCATGTCAATTCTTGCTCAACCTACCACAATGAGATAAATGCCAAGTTAAGTGATACCTATTTGTAGCCATGATGCATAATAAACATTTGCAAAGCTATAATGAGATGTGAAATGATTAAAACAATTGTGAACTACGATACAGAGTTTGCAAACTACCAGTTTAAGGTCATAGCGGACCACCTAGATGCAAAGTTGTATTTTAACATTGCTAGTTTAAGGTCTTTGTGGACCACTAACTTGGTCAAATTCTAAGTCGTAATCGTTAGTTTAAGGTCTTTTCGGACCACTAACAGGTTAGGTTTGTAAGTTAAAAGTATTAGTTTAAGGTCTTTGTGGACCACTAATAGGTTATGTTTGTAAGTTGAAAGTATTATTTTAAGGTCTTTCCGGACCGTTAACTTGGTCAAAACTGTGGGTCAAAACTGCTAGTTTAAGATCTTTACGAATTGTTAACAAGTTGTTACAAAAGGTAATTTTTTATTAGTTTAAGATCTTTGCGGACTGCTAACTTGGTTATTCTTGCAAAGGTAAGTGACTAGTTTAAGGTGGGATGAAATTTTCAGTTGGGATCACCTGCCACAATGCAAAGAGTGCTGCCATGCCATGGTGGGAGTGCTATGTTGTACAGAGCATCCCACATTAATCAGGGTGTGAAAACGACAAGTTCTTTTCACCACATTGGTTATAAATAAGGGTTTACCCTTGGTAAACTCATCATTTTCATCATAAGAGTGCATAGCCCACATCTAGAGCATAGAGCGATTATGCTGATAAAGAGTAAGGTGTTTTAGCGTAGCAACTAAAAATAATCTGCAACCGAGACAATGGCACATGAAAGAGAATGTAAACACCTAGTGCTCGCCAAGGTGGATGAGGTGATAGACACCCTTGGGCATCTGTCATAGGTAGGTGTCACGGTACGACAGGACACTCCATCGGCCCAGTAATTTTCTACGCTACCTTTTTTTTCCATGTTGCTGTTATTGTCTCTTCTTTTTATTTTTTGTTTTTCTTTTGCAATGAAATCCATGTCTTCTATCACCATTTTGGTCGTTACACTACCATTGTTGTCGATTCAGTTGTGATGTGTGTACGGACACTACACTAAGGTTGCATGCAGTATTTTTGAGACCACCATTGTTGTGATTGCCTCACTACAGAGGTTCAAGTGATCCTGGAAACCTAGCATGCGAATAGTATAACGTACAGTCCTTAGCAGGGTTTGGCCATGTGCAAGATTTTACAATGGCACACGTGTTTAACATAGCGTAGCACGAGTCATTTTGTATGGCATAAGGTTGGTTGAAATGGCTATAGTGTATTAAATTTTTTTTTGATTTGAAATTCGTATTTAAGAATTTTTGTTACACTAGGCTAGTGTGTTACAAGACTTTTAGACCAATGCGTCGGTAGTATCGTGTTGCTACGCTATTACTCGTGTGGTTCTGCTACACTACATTCAAAGGGTAGGTTACGCTACGCTATTTGCAAATAGGAGTTTATGCTATGGTACATGTAAAGAAAGAGTTATGCTACGCTATGTAAAAATGGCTAATCATGCTACACTACATGCGAACTCCACTCGAACATAATGCTAACATTTGTCATTCTATTATGCAAGGTGATGTTAAAACCCATTCTGATTGTCCTGTAGATTGTAGGGGTTTTGTGCTGCCTAAGTGAACTGGTGACCAATGTTCTTCTGCCCCATGCATGTGTGGAGCAGCAAGCAATCTAGTTCTATAAAGGCGTGTGGGATTTCCTATAGTTTCTCCTCCAGCACTTTAGTATGATCGCTTGGTCACACTTATCGATGGAGACAGTAGCCACAATTACAAAAACCCTATTGCCTAGGGCAAACCGAGGTATTCTAAAATTTCTAACCGATGGAGCAATCGAGGGTGAGCAGGTAAAAGGATCCAACCAACGCCCAAAAATCCTAAGACACTTGAGTTGGATTTGGGAGATGCCAGAGTATAAGTGTCACCACTTATACAATACATTGTTTGTTGCCTGCCACATGGCCACCTATTTTTAGAACCCACTAGGAATCGTTTATTTTGCCAATGGGTGAGTTCTGTAAACGTATTCCATCACGTTATGCAATGCATGCTCCACTAGGTAATAATGTTAACAGTGCATGTGCCTTTTTATTTGTTACCAGGTTTTATATTGGCAAGGGTGGACTTCACGGTGATATTGATGCCTTGGCTTTGGCAAAAATGGCCTTGTGGGTGTTTTCCTCTATTAGGAACATGCACACCACTGTGATAGGCCAATGTGGGGGTGAGTACAAAACCTATCCAACCCAGTACTCCCAGTTTTATAGTATGTGTAAGGAGGTCGGTTGGTTGGATAAGGATTGGGCATCCCTTAGGCCGATCATCATTGAAGACATGTTGGTGGATCTCCCACTATTTTCATCGATCTTTAAACCTAGTACGCTAGATCATGAATTGTTTGCATGTTCAAGTGTTATTTCATTTTTTTCTGCTATTTTTTGTTTTTTTTTAACTTTTTACTTTTTCTTTTTGTAAACTGCTACAGCAGCGAAGAAATCCCAGGAGGTCACCATGATCACCTCTAGGCATAATGAGGCCAACATTTATTTCAAATATTGGGAGGTGGATGAGACTCAACGTTGGCTCTGCAATGGGGCCCCAGAATCACTCATCAAAAACCTTCAAGATGCTGGGCTCATGGAGTTGTTCTTGGCCATCAACCCAAGCATCCCTACTACCAAGATGCTTGCCCTAGCTGACACCTTTTCCAAAAGAGTAGACCGCTTCCACACACGTGTGCATGATGTGCTAGTGATGCTTGAGATTAATGACCAACTATTCGCAGATCTCTTCGGTGTCCCCTCTGATGGTCTCGCCATAGGAGTAAAGACTAAAAAGGAAGCAAACCATCAAGGGGACATTGAGAAATGGCTAGGGGCAGGGAAGGGCCACAAAGGGATCCATATTGAAGAGGCCAAGATAAGAGTGGCCAAAATGGTTTACCCCGTCTTCCATGCCTATGCTTTCCCCAAGCATCTCTCCCAAGGAAAAATCATTGGGATTGAGCAAGCTTGGATAATGAGAGAGGTCATGGAAGAGGGGGCTCATTACAACTGGGCTAAGCATCTTTGCAAAGGTCTACAGGTTGAAATGGTTAAGCCTCTCAA
>MNCI01034632.1:22903-35159 GCA_015680685.1 Gnetum montanum
TTTTAAGTTAGTATGCTTTTTCCTAATGTGACCATGCTTAATTACTAGAGAAAAAAGAAGAAGAAGAAGATGAAGCAGAAGTGACGGCCCTTGAAACAGATGTGACTAATAAAGATGCGGGGGGCCCAGCCATAGAGGAAAGGGCCCTGATCAAGAAAGAAGGAGCTCCTACCACAAAGGAAAGGGCTCTTGCCGAAGAGGAGAATGCTCCTGTGGATAAGGAGGATGTTCTCACTAATGAGGAGGACACTCCTATTGATGAGGAAGAGGTGGGTGCCACAGGAAGAAGGGCCCTAGTGAATAAAGAGGAGGCCCTTGTCAACCAGAAAGAGGCCTCCACCGATGATCCCTTCATCGAATGTAGTTTGACATCGGAAGAGCAAATGAACATGAAAGGTGCTACCATGATGTTAAGTCAGCTAGAAGGAGGGGAGCTACAACTTGATGCTGGTGATTTTGATCGCATGTTTGATAGTTTGTTGATGGACGACCCCCCCCCTTGCTATCACCCCTAAGGGTTTGCTGGGTAGGAGATTTACACTATCATTTTTGTTTCTCATCAGTTTTATTGTAGTCCTCTCGGTCATAACTAACACATTTTTTTATGTAGCAGACACCATCGTTGACACTGTAGTACCTTCTTCGATTCGCTTGCAACCATGGGTTAAGATCCCTAATAAATTTACCTTCATGGAGGGGGTGGTCGATGACATGATTGGCCATGTAAAGTGGATTGATCTAGAAGTGGGTGAGTGAAGTAGCTACACTAGGCCTTTTAGGTTGCTAAACTTTGCTATGCTAACTTGCTAAACTTTGCTACGCTAACTTGCTAAATTTTGCTACGCCAACTTGCTAAACTTTGCTACGCTAACTTGCCAAACTTTGCTACACTGTTGGGGCTACTGACTTTTTATGTGTGGTTGACAACCTCTTGCCTTAAGTGGGATCCTAGGCAAGTAGTTAAGGTCAAGGTCATGCTTGCATTCCCACCGGAAGTGATCGAAGTACCTTGTCGCATAGACGATGAGGTTAGTGAATGTGCATTGTACTCGGCATGCTCCTTGTGGGAGTGTAGGCGTACAAATGAAGACCTATGGAAATGGGTCTAGAGGCTCGAAAAGGAGAAGGCAAATTTAACTCCCGAGGTGAGAGACCTCCACTCTACGAATGAGTTCCTTTTGGCCCGAGATACCAACGATGGTAGTTGGCGCACAACTGTGATTGATTATGCGAGATATTGGACAGTCATGCAGCACAACAATGAGGCCACACGTGAAATGATAGAGTAGTAGATGCAAATATACTTGTTGGCACAGAAGAACCAAAACTAGAAATATTATAGTGCAAGAGTTTACGAGTGGGGGAAGTCCTAGAAAAACCATAAGCATATGTATAAAATGGAATGTGCCTCCTACCGTAAATAGTACCGAGATGCTTCTGTTAAGTTGTATACACATGAAGCATTCCTGAATGTCATTGGTGCTTCTAGGACTTATGATAATTTCATGCAACAAGTGACGGTCAATGAATCCCTTGAACGGAAAGTGATTTTTCCCACGGGTGGGACTGCCACTACCTCCTTTTCTCCAAGGCTACCTAGATAGATGGCTATTGAAAAGGAAAAAGTTGTAGCAGACACTGACTTGGGAGATAGGTACTGGGTCGACATTACTGAAGAGGAGGTCTGGAAATGCTTCGGGACTAGCTTGGATCACATACCCCCTGAGACAGACATAGGGCCATATTGGGTTAGTCACTTTTTTGCGATGCAAAAATTTATTTTATTGTAGCTTTTATTGTGACTCTAGCTAACTACTTTAATTTCCGTGATACATGATCCAGATGAAGATATAAGGCCTTTTGAAGGAGAAAATGGTGATGTAGAGGAAGGTGATGCAAAGGAAGATGATGCATGATAGTAAGGGATATTATTTATTATTTTGAAAGAATATCACAAACATTATTTAATTTAGACTTTAAATGGAAGATGAATTACGACAAGATTCATTTTATTCTGGCTTGTGTATTATATATGTTATGCATTTTTATCTTTTTTTCGTCTTAGTTTTAGGCCATTTTGGGCCGTNTAGTTTTGGTTCTTCTATGCCAACAAGTATATTTGCATCTACTACTCTATCATTTCACATGTGGCCTCATTGTTGTGCTGCATGACTGTCCAATATCTCGCATAATCAATCATAGTTGTGCGCCAACTACCATCGTTGGTATCTCGGGCCAAAAGGAACTCATTCGTAGAGTGGAGGTCTCTCACCTCGGGAGTTAAATTTGCCTTCTCCTTTTCGAGCCTCTAGACCCATTTCCNATTTTTTTTGCTAGTTTTAGGCCTTAGTGGGCCATTTGTAGTTTTAGCCCATTTCGGGCCATGGCAATGATAGTAAACAAAATTTTTTCTAGTTTTAGGCCTTAGCGGGCTGTGAAATATGCAAACGAAGTACATGATGCAAACCATGTAAATATAGAGGATGCTAAAGCCAACAATGGATGTAAAGTAAGCGATGTAGGTGTAGAGAAGTATACGTAATGTAGCTATGCTAACATGGACACTGTTCAACTCTGGAGTTGCTTTTTGACCCATCGTGAGTTCGGTGATGTATAAGGCTGAGGGGTCTTATTGTGGTATTCCTCTATGCTATCTTCTGCTACCTGAAATGGCAGTTCAAACCATGTTGCGACTTTGTTCGTGCCAATTTTGGCTTGTTTAGGCACCTCCATTTGAATGGGGGCTTGTTCTTCAGAGACTTCGATCTCTAAACCTTGCTCTACCCCTACATTATTTATGGTCCAAGGAGTTACTTCATTGCTGTGTATCACCACTTCCCCTCCTACATAGGATAAATGGATCTCTTGATGTATTGGCAATGAAACAACCCTCAGTTGGGCCAACCACGATCTCCCCAGAATTAGGTTGAATCCTGACATCTTCTCTACCACTATAAACTTTGCGTTTGTGGGGAACTGGTCCCTACCACAAAGTTAATCTGCATAGTCCCTTTTACCTGCACTCGTGCCCCATTAAATGACTTTAGACAAGATGTCGTCATGGGCTTCATTTGATCCAGTAGGCCCAACTTGTCCACAATGGGAAAAGGGATGACATTGGTTGCAGCACCGTCATTGATGTGAGCTCTTTAGATCCTCTGTTGGCTAACCCAAATTGTGATGAATATCGGTGTCATTGTTACTTGACCCTTTTTAGGGTCATCTTTAATGGACCCGTTACAAAATGTTAACTAAGCCAACCCCAATTTTTTAGACGCAGGAGGGAGCATAACTACGTGAATTGCCTTTTCGTCCACCGGTATGCTTTTGTCCATTGATATGGACATCAACATATGAACCAGGGCTTCACGATGTCTAGTAGAGGTCATCACCAGGTCGTACAGGCTCAAAATTGTGTTCTTCTGTTTCAGAGCCTACTTGACCTGGGTAAGGGTGTTTAGTAGGTCTTGCCCATCCTCCTGCCCTTTGCTATCCTTCTCTTCTTCCATTCATCCTAAGAGATGAATTTCCCAAGGAGGAGTGGTTTTAGGCTTGGGGTTGGATCCTTTTGGATGGGCAAGCAATGATTGCTTGGGTGTAGCAGCGCTAGCTATTGACGATGAGGGGGTAGGGTTAGGGAGGCTTGAGGCAATATGTTGGTTAGACACCTCACCTGTCAAACGTTCTTCTCGTTTCCTTGGATGAGNCCTTCTCATTTCCTTGGATGAGAAGGTTGTGATGCCATCTTATGTGGGGTGGGGGAAGTTGAGCAGCTTGGCCCCCTAATGATAAATGGTGTTTGCGGTGTCAGTGTAGGTGGTGGTGTGGTTGTGATTATAGAAGATGTAGGGGCGGATGTCCGAGGAGGGACCTTTAGAACAAATGGTTGCTGCAGCATTTTTTTGGCCGCTACTGGTGTGGGTGCACTATGCTGAGGCACACAAACCACAAATGGTTCCTGAGGTAGTTCGGGATTACTATCTACACCAATGGTGTTGATGATGTAGCCGACATTGTTGGCATTAAGTGGATCTGTGTAAACATGCATAGATTGATTCTCAGGGCACACGGGGTTGCTTTCGTCTAGAACCAACTTCCCATGATCAATCATTCATTAAATGTCATCCTTTAATGCTAAATAGTAATCTGTGTCATGATCACAAAGTTGGTGGTAGTCATAGAACTACTCCAGCCTAAAATTCCTAGGAATAGGAAGCTCGTTGGGCAAAGCCAAGGAGGGGTTCCTTAGGAGTTCATACTACCATTGATGCCTTTTGGTTACTTCTTCTGACATCTTCTTGTGTTGAATATACCCCACCCCTAGCAATTGCTTCAAGAGTTTTGAAGGCTTAACAAGTAGCAAAGTGTATTTAGAGTGATCTATACGCTCAAAATTAGGCTTAGGCGGGGTGGATGCTTCAATTGCCGACGTGGAGGGTTGAGCGGCATTGCTTGAGCTAGGTGCGGGGTTAGTTGGCATAGTGGCTACCTTATTGTTATTCTTGTTGTTGGGCTTGGATTTGTTTGCCATAGCAGCCACTGTGGATGTTGCAACCTTTCCCTTTTCTTTGTCCTTTTTGATATACATGTTCTGATATGCAACATAGGCTAGACCTTTACTTGTCTCAGCAGTGTCTTGAATGATCTTGGTCTAGGAAAAAGCTTGACTAAGAGTCTGTGGAGGGAGGTAGTATAATTTGGACTTAATAAAGTCATTCACTACACCCTTGAAGACGACCAGCAGATGGGCCTCCACAATAGCCTTGTGGATTTCATTCAGGGTAGCACTCCACCATTGTATAAACTTCTAGATTGATTCTAGTAGATCTTGCTTAACACTCATTAACTAATCCAGCGTAACCTCTAGTCTCAAGTTATACTTGAAATGAGTTACAAATTGAGTCAATAGCTTCTCTAAGGTTGAGATAGAAGAGTGTGGGAGTGTGTGGTACTAGTCTAAAGCCTTGTCCATCAGAGACATGGCAAAGAAGCGAATGATGGTCTATGACCATTGNTAGAGACATGGCAAAGAAGCGAATGATGGTCTATGACCATTGTTACAGTAGAGGGGACTCAGATCTAAATGTTATGAGATGTGTGCTGGGAGCACCCTCCCCATTGTATTTTGTCAAATGGGAAAGTGGCATCCTAGGGGGTAATGTTAGCATGGGGACTACCGTGCTGATGGGATCGTCATGGTAGAAATCCATGACTTGTACTGTGTTAGACCCAGTAGTTTTCAAATGCTTAATTTCTTTAGTAAGGGTCTAGATAAGTTGGAATGCTTGGTCCAGACCCAGGGATGATGCAGACAGTTGTGGAGCTACAGGGGTAGCCACCATTGGTGGCATGGTAGAGGTAGTGACCTAACGCATAGGTGGTGTTGTTGGGGCAGCCCCTACAAAGGGTGTTGCTTGTGTTGTCCACCACCCAGTGGGTGGTGCTATTGGAGAAGCGGTCATTGGTGCTCCATAGGATAGGTTTCTTACATGATCAGTGGGGCAGAGCATAGTCCCACGCTTGGTTGTATCATTTTCAGGGCTTGGTACATTTTATGGTGAGCATAGTGCAATATTTGTGAAGGTTGCAAAGTAAGGGGAAGTGAATGGGGTCCATCATGTGGTTGGGGGTGGGCCCGCCACTAATGGTGGAATAGATGTAGATGCTGGAATGGAGGTAGAGACTATATGCAACTACGATCTAGGTACCGTGTGCATGTAAGGAAGGGTAGCCATGATTTGTGTTTGGTATGATTAAGGGATAGATTGGGAAACAGATTGTGGAGGGATAGTTCCTGGAAATGAGACAGAGGAATAAGCATGTTGATACACTAAGGGAATGGCATGGCTACCCGTGGCCAATTAAACTATGGTTTGCAATGAAGTAGACATAATCATAGAGGGAGTGGTTGAAAAGAGCATATTCGACCAGGAGGCCACAGTGGGAGGGATAATCCCAGGGTTAGTTTGACCCCCACCCTTGGAATGGGAATCCATGTCCTCTTGTCCATCCTGGAATGCCTCATCATAATGGGATAACATGTCCTGCTCCCTAGGCCTACTGACTCGTAATAGCTGATCAAAGATCCACTGATACGTCTCTATCACGGGGATTAAAATGCTAGGAGTAGGGATAAATTCCCTCTCATTGTAGTAAAGGAACTTGAAGTGATGTTTATCTTTGAGTTCTTAGAAATCTAAGGGGATATTCGCCTGGACCTTAGCAAAGAGGAAATTTTAAAGTTCTTCGTGCTATGCCAAACTCTCACGTGATCAATTTTGGATCTTGAGAGATCGGCATGGCCCTTGCCCTAAGCTAGGTGGTTTCTTAGCACCTATGGTACCCTGAACCAAAAAGAAGATCTCATGGTTTGAGGTAGCAATAACAGTGGTTGAGGAAATCATTTTCGCAGGGTTGAAAGAAATTTACGAGCAAGAAAAAATAGAGATCAAGAGGCAATCAAAGGCTTTCCATCCTGTAGGGTTCCAAAGGAACTGTCATTGTGACCAGCCTGTACCACATGATGCGTAAAAAACCGCAGGGATGTCACGTTTATGGTAATGAGCAATGGAGTACAGAGAGTGTGCAGGACTACCCATAGGACATGGAAAAGGCACCAAAATCCATCCTTGTACCGCCAAAAAAATGTTGTGATAAAAAACATCAGTGGATGGAAACACCGAGAGGTCTTCGGGTGAAACAATTTAACCCCAAATCCATGTGAGGGTCATGCTAGATAAAACGGAAGTGGGGCACCCTGAATGATCTAGTTGATCAAATAGGGACTTAATCGGTGTAACTTAACCTTATGTGAAAGTTGTTTTGAATGTGAAATACACAAGATAAAATTGATAATCAATAAGTACAAGAATAAAGGAAATAACATCTAACAACGATAACAATAAAGAGATAATAGAAAAAACTCGAGTAAGAAAATGCACCGTCGCAAGGTTGCGGGTTTGATTCTTTACTTTTTTTGAAGCATGTATAACAAGTTATACAACACTAGAGGCACATAGAGAGTTCAAGAGTAACCGGACTGCTCAAAATGTACCAACTATGCTCTTTGAATATGAACTTAAAAGCCAACTGAAAGTGCTAATGCCAAAAATGCCAACCCAAAAATGCCAACCTTTTGAGCGTTGTTTGCTAGGGTATTTATAGGGCCAAGAGTAGGCAAGAAACATGGCCTAGGTGCCACATGTCCTAGACCCCACAAAATACCATCGTGCTCGTACTATGTAGACGTGCTATGCCAATTACGAACTTTGCTACGTTGTAACCATGTTATTGAAACTGCGCATGCTGGAATCCAGTGTGCTAACAGTGAAAACAGAAATGAAGTCTCCCCACTAGGACTACGTCTTCCCTATCCTTATGAACAAGGTCAAGCGTAGTGACAATTGTTGGGGGATGGACTAAGGGGTATGCTAGAGTGGAACAAAGTCGCTGATCATGGTGAGCTAAGTTGTGGAACTAGTTGAAGATGTCCTGATGCCTCTATCAACTTTGCATTACTTATGCTATCTGGCATATTTTCATATAGTAGCTACCTACTACACTATGCTACACTATGTAGTGTAGCCACTAGTTTGAATAGGAAACTTGTATTGGAGTCAACAGCATCTGCTGGAAGCCTTGGCGCATGCAAGGTTAACCTTTGGAGCACCTTATTGATTTGCATCTTTGCTACACTATGCTATGCTACGTAGCGTAGCGTAGCGTAGCAGCTAATGTATAATGCATTTCTATCAGAATGGTAGAGTTTCACAAGAAAACTTTCCTTGTGGTTGAAGGGCTGATTGAGACAGAGTAGTCTTGGAAGCCAAAACGTTGTTAGATGTAGTTCTTTTTCTGAAACGGCTTGGCAAAGGGGTCTTTACATGCTTTTTCCTTGTTATGTTGTGTTACGCTATGTAGCATAACATAGCGTAGCACCATATGCTGGCCGAATTTTGACTTTGCCTTGCATGAACATCTTGCTAAAACTTGTATTTGGATACTTGATTGATTTTTTGGAGGCTTACTACGCTACGCAACATAGCATAGCGTAGCAGACTTCAGTAGAAAACTTGCCAAACTATTTTGCTCATCCTAAGCATCATCAACAACTTCTAGCACATTTTCTGAGTAGATCATTAGCTAGGCGAATTGTCTAGGTCGGTAGGCCGGAGAGTCCATCGGGCCTGTTAGCTCTGGAGGTAGAAAACTTGCCAGAATGGACAGTCTAACCTCAATGCCTACATTTCCTACCAAACTATCATGACACTACACTTGTGGAAGTCCTTGCCTAATTTCAAGACCCTGGTGAAGCAAGAGGATCTCGAAGTTTTATGGTGTTTCACCGGCTTCTCTTTGTCGACATCTGTAGGATGGGCTCGGGAGACGTCAACAAAGAAAACGAAACACCATGAAAGACAACATGCTAACATCACTCTTCAGTAATTGTCCAGATGTTTCTTAGCAATGCTTGAGAGCATCAGGATAGCCATGTCGGAAAAGGGGCAAGGGTGGATCTACAGGGACAATTTTAGGAGGGGAAAGATGTAGCATAGTGTGGTCCCTCATCGGACTGCTTATGAGGGAGTCGATATGCATGGGCATCTTTCTTTTGCAGGCCTCTAACCTCTTGTTGGAATGCGTAGAGATGGTCATTGCGAAATAGCTGATGTGCCATTCGTTTTGGGCATCTTTGTTTTTGAGCTTTTGCTGTTTCACGTTTTTTTTTGTTTTTCCATGTTCATTTGTGAACAACCTTGTTGCAGGATAGGTGTTTCCTCCCTAGGATGAGTTGTGTTACATCCACATGGGGCTTTGACCTACCTATAGATGCTTCCCATGTGGTGAGTTACATTACGTGCATCATGGACTTTGCGGTTCAGCATATGGGAGGGCTTTACAGGCATTGGAAAAATTCCTAAAGGAGGTGTGAGAAGGAAAATTATGGGTGTAAGAAATGAGGTAAAGGAGGTTAAGGGGGAGGATAAGATGTGCAATCCCAAGTAGCCAAGCTAGTCAGGATGACCACCTTGGAACGATGTAGTGTCCTGCCACCTTGGCGAAACGTGCCTCTAACTGATGCCCCTTTGGCACGTACCCTGCAAACACAATAGAGAGAAAACTAGAAGAAATAACGATCAAGAAAAATGAAGGAAAAGGTCTTGCTTGCTTTAGATGTTGCTAGAGCAGTGGATGTTCTTATTGAGGCATGCAACGTCCAAACCAGAAAGGCTATCAACTATTCTGTTAGCATTAGCATGTAGGAGTTGGCACCAAGGAGGCTAGGAATTGCAATGATGAAAGTGCTTAGGAGTCCTCACCCAAGGAAAACACTATGCATTTTAGCTGTAAGGTGAGATGCCTAACAGCTAAAAATATTTTGGACTCGGGCGATGGCGGGGGTTGGAGGGTAGCAACTTTGTGGCTAGGCCACAATAGTGCTGGGACTCCAGTAGTAGGTGCTGACCACAGAAGCTACTGCCAGGGTGATAGGCCATGGTAGCAGTAGCTCTGGAAGGTTAACAAGATGTCAGATGCCATCTCTAGAGGATCAGTAAGATGTCAAGGGCAATGGCATTGCACATATTCTAGAGGGTGTTTTCTTGGCATCGTGAACTGCATTCTAGAGCTTCAACGTCTCACCCCTTGTTGCACTGTGCACGCTCACTTGTTTGAATGGTCATGGATGCATGCTGAGGACATTGTGCCGCAAACATAGTTTAAGGTCCTAGTAGACCATGGTGTGCTAGTTTAAGATCCCAGCACACCACTATGCTAGTTTATCATCATAGCAGATGGTGGATGGGCTAGTTTAAAGTCGTAGTAGACTATCTATGCCATTTTAACGTCATAGCAGACGTGATTTGCCAATATTACATCATGGTGAGCGTGCCAATTTATAGTCATAGCAGACTATCTCTACCATTTTATAGTCATAGCGGACTGTTTGTGCCAGTTTATAGTCATAGCGGACTGTCTGTGCCATTTTATAGTCATAGTAGACTGTCTTTGCCAGTTTTATGTCGTAGCGAATGAGCTTTGCCAGTTTTACATCATAGCAGATGATTTTCTTACCTTGCTCATGCATCAAATTTAGTATCAGTATAGGTGATTTACAGGGTTTGCAAACTCTTTGCCATCCATGTCTACCAGCTTGAAGGCTCCATTTTTGTAGGCTTTGGTTGAGTAACAAACAGATATTGTTCTTGTTATAACATTGGAATTTTGGCATCTTCAAAATCTTGAATAAAGGCTTTAAGGCCCTTGGGGCCCCAACCTAAACTCTCTACTCCATCACTAGCAATAGGCTCATCGTACAAAAATCTTAGGATGCCTTGATTTTCCCCAGGAAATAATATTTTTGTGATGATGTTGACCGTTTCCATTGCCAAGTGTGATCACACCATCATACTAAAGTGTGAGAGAAAGAATTCCAGGAACTCATGTGTTCCTGATCTGAACCACACTCCCTGGTGACCCACATGCATGTCTTGTATAGGTAGATTTGGTATGGGTTCTCTCATACAACATAAAATACCCACCAGCTTCACAACAACAAGGATGGGCTTCAACAATGCCCTGTAGCCATAATAGTAACAAAAAGAGAGTGTTAGCATTGGATACACAAAAAAAAACATCCAAATTATACTTAGCACATTAGCATAACCTTTAGTTCCCCTCATGAAATCTGTAGTACAGGAACGTTGGCATACCCATCTGACGTGCCTAGTCCTCAATGGGCCATAGCACTAATGTCTCCATTTCACATTTGCACTTAGCATTTTTTTTCATTCCCAATATTATACTTTTCGTACTTGACAACTCCAAAATCATTATAAAATTTCTAACTATTTGTTATGCTCCCTGCAAAGCATAACCTTTGGAAAACACTAAAAAAATTTCTAACTATTGATTACCCTCCCTACAAAGCATAACCCTCAAAAAATTGCAAAAAAATTCTAACTATCAGTTATGCTCCTTGTAAAGCATAACCCTTGAAAAACTACAAAAAATTTCTAACTATTGGTTACATTCCCTACAAAGTGTACCCCTTGAGAAACTATAAAAAAATTCTAACTATTGGTTATGCTCCTTGCAAAGTGAGCATAACCATTGAAAATTGCAAAAAATTTCTAACTATTGGTTACACTCTAGAAAGAGCATAACCCTTGAAAATTTCAAGATTTTTCTAAATTTCTATCACACTCTTGAGAGCGTACCCTCCAAATAGGAAAGTCTAAAAATTTTCTAACTTGTAAAAGTGTAACATTAGAGCGAAGCAGTTCCAAGTGTAAAAATCTAGGCGTAACATAGTCATGACCCTTGCAGTCACCCTACCCACTCCATTATGCTCTATGCTTGGCACCACTTAATCCTGATTGTTATCCTCTATGTTCATGTCTTGCAGTCTTCCAGAAATCTCAACTATGGCTAAAGGAACAAAAAAAAGAGAGAAACAACCATTCTAGCCCTATCCCGCATCCCACATGGTAAATAGAAAGCCCTCATCCTGTGCCACACATGGTATGTAGAAAAACCTCACATGTAGAAAATCCAAAAATCTAGAAACTCACAAAACCTATTACCATGCTCACTTCATCCTCTTAGCTATGACTATCATGGCAGCCATGGTGGTAAAGGTGCGTCTTTCCTAGGGTAGGTCACCTCTAAAACTCAAAATACCAAAGTGAAAAATGTGAAAAAAATTGCAAGGGAAAAGAATAGCATCGCACTTGGCTGACAAAGTCTACCTCACTCCTCTATGAGCACCTTGGGGAGGTGCCTCAATGCACATTCTCCCTCATCCACATTGGTGAGGCCAAGGTTTTGGCATTCACTGTGGTGCGTCATGGTTAGTGGTTATGCTCTGGTCATCTTCATCTTCATCACTATGCCTTTATTTTTTCTACTTTGGCTGTGCTACACTCGATGACTACTCATTTTTACTTTTCAAAATGATAGGTTAACCATGGTGAAAACTCCTATTTATACTTTTCTAGGGTGATGCACATGTCACCTACTAGGGTATTATCCCATGTCCCAGATGTAATGCAGGACAAGCGTAGCATCTAGAGCTACAAATTTTTTTCTAACTTTTCTAGCATTCCTAGACTTAGAAAATTTTTTGCCTTTTCTCTAGCTACCCAGTAAATGCCTAGTCTAATCCGACATTCCAAACTTTCCCAACGTTACTTAAATTGATGCATCTCATGCAATCCATGGTCCACTATTACCTTAAACTAGCAATCCTATGGCC
>MNCI01034634.1:9385-40611 GCA_015680685.1 Gnetum montanum
GATGCTCAAACTTTGGCCAGAACCTCAATGACTCTTGCAGAACATAAGGATGTGCTTGATCAATTGCTACAAATAGGGCAAGTTATGACGTCCTTGTTTGACATCCCTCAAGATGTCATGGTAATTCAATTAGACCTCATTTCCATGAAGGGGAATTTGGTCTTAACAGAAATGAGGGCCAAGCATGCTGAAACAGAGGTGCAGAAATTGCAAGAACAGCTCGTAGCCCTACAAGCAGCTCAGCGGGACCTTTTGCAATTTGTCCCCGTAGACCAGCTAGACAACTTTAGAACTAAGCAACTAACCAAGTTAATAATAGAGAATAAAAGGATGGTAGAGGAAAATGAGAGGGCTGTTTGGGATGCCTCCATAGCATAGGTGCAAACTCATGTGCATATCAAGGCACTCAAGGCCCTATAGGAGGAGAATAACCAGCTCGTTGCCGACAACCTTTGGTTGACCATTGTGGAAAAAGAAAAGAATGTTCTCGAGGAACACTGCCATCAATTGCAAGAACAGTTCATCCAAATCAGCTATCGAGTGTGGAAAAATGAGGCTAAATAGCATGAAAATCTAAAGGAGCACTTCCAAGACCAGATGGGAATATACAAACAGATCCTGGAAAAGGAGATGCATATGGACAAGGCCCAAATCAACGCTATTAGTGCCCAACACATTGACTAGCGGGCCATATTGGACACATGCCTTTTTCCACTAGGCAAAAGTTAAAATTCGGGACCTGCAGATCCAAGATCTTACTGAATACATGGAGTTGGCAAACCTACGGTATGCCAACCTTGCCATGTTAATAGTAGGGTGCCTGAGAACAGAGCTCAAACAATAGGTAGCTACCACCCACATCAAATATGAAGCAAAATTTGCAGAACGCAAGAAGCTGTTGGAAAAACTAGAGATTGCAAATTCTGAACTTGAGGTGGTAAAGGCAAGCTACCAAGGTTAAAAAGGTGTAGCAGTGGATTTGGCTCAACGGCTTGTGAATTTCCAAGAATACAAAGACAAATTTAGAGCCTATGAAGAGAAATGACAGGTATTTGTGGCCTGGTATGTCAAGGCCAATCAAATGTTTCTGTAATTACCCTATCCATGGGAAGTGCCAACTCCGTCAAACATCGAAACATTAGCATGGATGGCACAAGATCCTCGAACCGAAGCGGAGAAGCTCTAGGCCATACTTCAACGCCATCAAAGCCAAAGACCTAGAGCACAAGATAAAGGGAAAGCGCCAATGGAGGAGCCACCGCCACCAGGAACTACATGAGTTCCAAAATTTTGTAGTTGTAGCACATTCTTTGTGTTGTGTTCCAATTTTGTTTTCGTTCCACACTGCGGCATAACCCCATTCTTACCATTCAATAATCCCATACCTATCCACTGTGTAATCACTGTAACTTGAGGATGAGTTTTTATTCAGTCATGGGGGTATAATGAGTCGCATTTTGGATGACCATGATATCGCATACCCAATATCGCAACCCAAGTAGCGATATCGCATACGCTATACAATAGCCTATCTCCTCATCTATAAATAAGAGGTAGATAGATGAGTTTAGAAGTTAGTCTTTAGTCTTTAATTTTTTGATTTTAGTTTAAGTGTTTTGATTTCCTTCTCTCCCTTTTCCTCTCCGTGTATGCCCGCAGTGTGGTGAATGTAATTGTACGACATCCTTTATTCGAGTGTGATGTACTTGGACATGCACATGACTAGCAATAAATATCAAGATTACTTCATCATTGTAGCATTCACTTAGATTATTTATTTATTTAATTATTATTTACTGCTTTCCTAGTTAATCTCTTCTCACCCTAAACTCTTGTTAAATGTGGAATGAGTACGACTTGATTACAAGCATTTAAGTGTGACTACTTGGTAACCCAGTAGCGTACCTAGGATTTGTGCTTGGTAATCCTAGTATTAGTCATGCATGAAGTCCAAGATGTGTATGGATAATCAAGGAACGGATGTTCATCGCACTTAGGCTAGTTTAGATTCTCTCTTACCCTTTCCTCCTAGCTTAGTTAATCTTATTTTCCATTGCCTTTAGGAGTAGCATTAGATTAGGAACCACATCATACACCTCACTCTGGACTAAACCATATGTGACAAAGATAATACTAGTCTAGGTGGGAAGACAACAAACTGCAACCTAAGGCTAACTATCTAGGTGCCACAACTAGTCCATCTGTGAAGTTCGACAAGATCGCACGTGTAACACTTGTATTCGTATGGTTGAGTGTAGGGATACTTTGTCACTTATCAAACACATAAGTACAACTGCTTTGAGCATAAACACATATTTTCTTGGTAATTCCAGCAACGTTATTGCTTGGTGCACCTAGTAGCATAGCACTTGGGAACCCAACAGTGGATACGTGGGTTTAGGACATGTATGAAAGGTGGGACCAAATGCTTATGTTAGGACTAGTTAAAGACTAATTAAGTAGTTAAATTAAATTAGTTATTAAATTACTTCATCTCTCTACTTTAAGAACCAAGGAATATAAAACATAAAACAATAAAAATCATATGTCTTGATTACACTTAACCATACCTTCGTACATCACAAGTGTAACTAGGAAGACAACGAATGACCATTAGGGTGAGGTTCACTTCCTAGAAAACTAGTGTACTAGAAGACATGGAGTTCATGGAATTCAACCAAATCAAGCATGAACACTTTGTGATTCACATGGTTAAACGTAAGGGTACCTTTACCACTCATCATTGGCACCATTGCTAGGGACTCTTTCTGTTGAAACATGCACTATCTAGGATTAGTGAACATCATTAACATCATTGGATTAACCCAAGGTCAACATCACTCTCACAAAAAATATAATTATATAATCACACTAATATTCTATTTATTTGCAAAATGTATTCTTCTCTCAGGCATGATGATGTTAAACCATCAATCCCTTAGCAATGCAAGGCGGTATATACTCATCTAGATGAGTATGTGCTTGATTTCACCTTCATCCTGCACCAGGATGAACAATTGTGATGGTGTGATATGGAAGGCAACATTGTAATGCCTTGTGATCTATCTGTGCCTATGATGTTGCTTCAAACTCTTATGAAGTTAGGCATCTATGATCTTCAACAAGAGTACATTGTGCATGATTATGACTACCAAGACTACTATCCTACTAAAACACAACACCAAAGAGATTGACACTAGGAGAAGCAACATGAGTTTGTGAAGGGGAAACGATTCACCGATCCCTTGTTCTTGTTGAACCAAGAAGATAATGAGGACCCTTTCTTTGGAGGCTCTCAACATGAAAATTCTCCACCCATCACTACTAATGATGGGGGTGTGAACCTGAATCTACATTCTACTATCAACAAACTATGTTCATGGAAATATGGTAGTCAAGGTAAGGGCTTTGACAAGTGTCAATACGATAAGAAACCTGACAAACGTGGCCATGACAACCAAAGGGAAGCTGGTAGATACCATGGTGATGATAGTCCTCCTCCCTCTTTTCCCTCTTCATTTTCTTCTTCCTCCTCCTCTTCTTTTGGTTCTAAAAAACACTGCAGAAGGAACAATTGTGATGGAGGTGAGCAGTAAAACAATAATATTGATCATCATGCCCACACTAATTGAAGGGGTAATAGAGGACATTAGGGGTGACTTAAAGGAAACTCAATACTCTTTGTACTCTTCTACTTGCTTGGGTGCTTGAGTGTTTTCATAGACTTCTTATCGTTTCATGTAACCAATAATAGAAAGTCAAACAAGTCTTTACATGGTGTAGTTCCCATAAAAAATAAATAAAAAAATATAAAATAAATATAAAAAAACATGATGGAAATTCAAAGCACATCCCTTAGACAAATTAACAGGCTATAAGCATTGGTTATGGGACTAGAAAGACATGTTACCCATGCTTGAAGGCCCCCTCTAACTAAGGCCCTGTCTCACTTCCTACTTCCCTTTTCTTCTCTTTATAGAATGGTGGTTGTTTTGTGGGAGCACTCTTGTGTCTTGAGAGGATGGATCAGTCTTGGAGTGGTGATGTGAAGTCACTAAAAGAGGTTGGTTTTGGTCTGGTCTAAGGATGGATCTTCCCAGGTCATTTTAAACACAAAACCTCACAAGGGACTTCTTATGATCTCAATTTGGAATTCCATTTTATCTTCCCCATCATCCATCTACACTATCCATACCTCACATCATTGCCAAAGTCCATGTTCTCAATTCGATGTCTTGGTCTGACATACTTGAATTCTTAGGTAGAATCTTCCAGGTTTTCATCCTTAACTTTCATCGACCATTAATCACCTATGGGGCCCATGAACTCCTTGGGTTAAGGTTATACAAGGGCAAACAAGGCATGTGCCTACTATGGGGAGGACCCACTTGCATCTTTCTTAGTTGGGTTCGTTAAGCACTTTATCCTTAGGCATTCTTGTAGTCAAAATCTTTTGTACATCCATCTTCTACATCAAGCCATGTGCTCCACATATTTTATTTAATAAACACATCCTCTATTGAATTTTTCAATTTTTGAGCTTTCAAAGACCCTCTTCAATGATTTCCTCATATTATTAGCTTTTCTAGTATTTCATGGACCCCAAATTCATTGAAAAATTCCTTATGTTTTTTAAGATATTCAAATTTCAAAATTTTGCCTTTGAGCTTCATATACAAGGCCTCGTCGATGGAGCAGACCCATATACGAGGCCTCGTAGATGGGGCCTCATTGATGTGGTGGAAAAGTTCTATATATATGAGTGATCCCACTTGGAAAGTTTTACATTTTTTCACAAATGCTAAGGAATTTTTTAAATTTTTTGAGCCTAGAACCTTCCAAAGCCAATAACTTCCTAATAGTTTATCCAAATCGCTTCATTCTTGGACCCTACAACTACCGAAGGTAAGCTCTTCATCGTGGGACCACAAACATGCCATTTTTATGGAAAAATTTTCACCGTTTTTCTAACTCCCACAAACATTTAACTAAGAAATAAACTATTAAACACCAAATTATAAGAGTTAAACCTTTCTAATAAGCTCCAATGACATTTACAATAAAAATTAATAAAATAATCAATTTTCCATGGCCCAACCTTAGCCAAAGTGTAACTGACTAACAAGAAAAGGTATATACAAATTTAAAGTTACACATTGTATCTACTAATCCATGGATGTGTTGTGACCACAGATGGCACCAAAAGGAAGGCACACGTAGGAAGTAGGATCATCTCAACCAAGGGAGAAATGGCCTAGAACAGGCCCAAGAAGAACCACTTACAACCCATGCCATAGGTCCTCGTAGGAGAGAGGCCAAGGTGGAATCTATTTAATAGATTCTAGAACTAGCAGCAATAACAAAACACTCCCACAGGGATGATAGAAGCTTTCCTAAATTAGATTAGATTGATGGAGGTTCAAAAAATAGTGCTATAGGAGTTGAACTTTGGCCCTTTCCTGGAGCAAGCGCCAAGGGAAGTGTAGGACCAACCAAAGGCCTCTCCCAAATGGCCAATCATCACTTCCACTAGTGAGTGATACATGGGAGAGACATTCTTAGTTTGGAATAGCAAGTAGGCTAGTACAATGGTCAAAATCAAGGACATATTAGTGTCCTACTCAGTGTAGGCTATTGTTGAAGTGCTTGGGTTGCCAAAAATAGGGGCAAGTCTGACTGAGATTCCAATGCAGATGAACCCCAACATCAAGAAAGAATGGGTGCGATGGTGCTATGGTGTTGAATGCAAGGAGTTTGACGTGCTCACACTAGAAGAAAGGATCCACTACAAGATTGCAGCCTTTCACCTAAATCCCACGATAAGGCCAAGCAAAATCACTACCTTTTCTACCTGAGCATGCATCACTTTGAGTGGGAAATTTCTTGTCAACCTTCCAAAGCTGATCTATTTAGAGATGGCAAAGTAATTTAAAGAAAATGGACATGGAAGGAAGGCACTCCCCTTCCCATACCTCATTAGAAAATTTTGTCAAAAGGAAGGAATAGTCCATTATATGAATGATGCTATCAAGCATGCTTCGGTCACTAATTAGGTGGAGATGATGAAAGAAAAGATGCTTGCAACTACCATTCAAGAAGAGGAGCAGCACTCACCACCTCCACCTACCACTCAAACATTTATGTCAAACATTATTACAACTGCCCAATGATTTTGTGAGTACTAAAAATGACTCTTGAGTGAATAAGAGTAACAAGCAAGCATGATTGGTAAGAATCCATTTGTATACCAACCAACAATGAGTCACCTAAATGAGGTGGCCCAAAGAATTAGCTTAATGGGTGGAGGTGGATCTACTTTCTTAGCCGAAAGAACACAGTTTCCTACAAGGTCAAATCCTAGCCTAGAGAGGTTATGACATCTCTTTCAGAACAACAGTCACTCCTAGAAATCTTTGGGAATGTCATGGCCTTCTCAGTGCACTTGGAGGTAGGTGAGGAAGCAACAATATTAGTGATGCAACACCAAGGATAAGAGACAGCAGCAGAGGTGATTACTGACCAAATAACCAAAATCCTTAATGTACCTGTGGCATTTGTACTAGATGTGACTACACCCAAGGATGTGCAAGCATCTGTAGGAACCACAAGAAACAAGATAAATGTAGCACAACATCAAGAACTGCTAGACTAATTGTGGGAATTGGGCAACCACTTCTGGATGTCTTTGATCATCTAGACAATATTACTGCAAACCAGTTGGAGTTGCTAGAGGAAAGGGGAAAGAACATCATCTTGGAGGGGCAACTTGAAATAGCTAAGGAGCTAAATGAATACTTGGTTGCTAAAGTTACTGAATTAAGAGCCCAAATTGTTGACCCTACATTTATCAACCTGACATTGACAAGAGATGAAGCTATTAAATAGCTTTGCACTAGGCTGAAAGGGGTCGAGGGTGCAATGGAGATTATGGTGTTCTATCGATCCTTGGCAAAGCCCACATAGCTAAAAATTCAAAATTCCTTGGATCAAACCCACTAGGAGAATGTACAATTGATCATTGAGAACCATCACCTATAGAATGTTGATGAGCACAAAAAACAATTAATTAACTTCATTTATCAACAACAAGAGCAACTAGCCAGAGCAAACATAGATCTAAGAGATTGGTAGTGGAAAATAGAAACCCCTCCATGGAGGAGGTTTGTGCCCTTTGCTATAAAACTATAATTAAGGTAGCTTTCTAGAAATTACAGGCTCTTAAATTTGAGATATTCAAAGATCATTACAGAGAGTAGGTTGGTCTACAAAAAGAAGTGAATGAAAAACACATCTAGTTGGTGAATGTGAAAGTGAATGAAGCCCTATAACAACTCCAGTAAGGAAGAGAAGTTTGGTAGCCTATTGTTGATAGGATAGATGCCTACAACAAGGTGAAAATCTACATAAAGGAGTTGCAGATTGAGGATATGACATAATAAATGGAGCTCAGCAATCTTTGATACACAAGTCTAGCCATGTTGATTGCTGGATGATCATGGTCAGAATTAGAGAAGCAGGTGGCTAGCTCATACTTTTTGTACAAGGTTGAGTTCAATCATCACAAAGACACAAAGCAAAAGCTTACAGTGGCAAACACTAAACTTGAAGTTCTCAAGGGAAAATACAGTGATCAAAGATCTACTGTTGAGAACCTGGCTGGAAGGATGAATGACTACCATGAGTTATAGAACACAGTAAGGATGTTTAATATTGAATGCAAATAGTTTGTTGCCTAGTTTGTCAACATAAAGGAGATGTTTCCGGTAACACCTTGTTTGTAGGATATCCCCATTCCAACCCACATTGGTGATGCCATGTGGACCGTGAATGATCCTTGGAGTAAGGAGGAGAAGATGAAGGCATTATTGGATGTATTTCACCTTCCATTAGAGGTTGTAGCTACAACAAGATAGCCACGTCTACCTCAACCATCACATGTGCCTGAAGTCGACGAAGGTCCTTTAGAACCTCAAGAGCCTCCACCACCTGAGATTGTATGATCTTCTTCACTGTCTTTAGGTCATCATAGGACATGTTGTCCAATTTTCTATAGTCATGTCATGGTGTTTATTTTTGTGTCATGAACACCACCATTTTTTGTAATGTGTTGATTTGTACACTTGGGCACTCAGTTTTGTTATGTCAAGAGTTAGTCAATAATCCCATACCTTTCCAATTTTGTAAAGGAACTTGAGTACAAGTTTTCATTTAGTCGTGGAGGTATGATAAGCATCAAAGTGCCATGTTGATAGGCCCCCATGGATGCAACCCTGTCGACATAATGTTTGTTATGTCTATGGGACCCCATCAACACAGCCCTATAATAAAACTATAAATACATGTTCATAGCCATGCTTATGAGGGAATCAAGTCATAGTAGTAGCAAAGCTCTTGTAGTTTTTCCATTTGAAAGTTAGAATATTTCTCTAAGTGCTTGCAGTAGGAGTCAAAAAGTGTATGGATCTTTATTTGAGCACTATTGTACCTAAACCACACCAGTGTGTACGATAATAAAGACAAGCCTTTTGATCAAACCTTACAACACTTAGAATAGATTAATAATTTATTTATGCATTCATTATTTTCATTAAATATGCAATTAATTAAGCTAAAGTAGACTTTAAGTGATTATTTAATTGTTTAAGCTAAATAGATTAAACACATAAGTATGATTAGTTCAAGTGTAAACACATATTCACTTGGTAATCCCAACAATGTTATTGATTGGTGCACCTAGTAGCATAGCGCTTGGTAACCCAGCAGTGGATACATGGGTTCAAGACATGTAAGGAAAGTGGGACCAGATGCTTATGTTAGGACTAGTTAGAGACTAATTAAGTAATTAAATTAAATTAATTATTAAATTACTTCATCTCTCTACTTTAAGAACCAAGGAACATAAAACAGAAAACAATAAAAATCATATGCCTCGATTACACTTAACCATACCTTTGTACATCACAAGTGTAATTAGGAAGACAACGAATGACCATTAGGGCAAGGTTCACTTCCTAGACAACTAGTGTACTGGAAGACATAGAGTCCATAGAATTCAACTGGATTATGCATGAATGCTTTGTGATTCGTATGGTTGAATGTAGGGGTACCTTCACCTCTCATCACAAGGTTAATCAAAAACTAAGAATGTGTTTGGTTTCTTGAATCTATATATGTTGAATTGTTAAAGATGTTGAATCCAAAGATTCATGAATCCTTGCAAATTAGATTTTTGAAAGTAAATTTCATAGAAAATTCAAAAATCAATAGAAATAGGTGTATTGGTTAGGTCCTACAAGAATATCAAAATACATCCTCATAGAAGTACACAAAACCAAATAATTTTTTTAATCTTAGAAGTGAAATCCATAGATGTAACATTTGTGAAGGACTTATGTAATAAAATAAGTCCTAAAAGAGTAAAGCAAGATACATCATGAAATAAAAGAGATTCAAAGGAAAAAAACTATAGAATGGTTAAGAAATATTGAAAAGCCAAATTATAAATTTTTTTCTCAAATGTATAGAGTTGATTAATTCAAGGCATTATTTATTAAAATTCAACACCATCATGGTAGTGAAAGAAGGAAAACAATTTGCAACCAACCTTAAAACGAGGGTCCTACAATCACGTTGTTCTTGTGCAAAAAGCTACTAATTTTTACAACACCATAAGGTATGAAAGGAAAAGGCAATAAGGGTTATATGTTTGTGGCATTTTCATTTTTCTCAAATTTGGTAGGTTCAAGATATTACATTACCATGAATGCACATGTAGTTCCAACATGTGCTAGTCATGTGTGCAAGATCTTACCAAAATGATAATTTAGTTCTAATTCAGCTATATGTCTTGAGGTAAATATTGTTAATAAAAAAAGTTTTACGTTCAAAAATCCCTTCATCCCAACCTAATAAATAAATTCGATAGGATATATTATTGCTAGTGATAGGGCTACTAAGAGTTGCCTTGAGCATAAGAGAACCTCCTGGGTGTTTATCTCTTAACATTATTTAAGGCATAAACCCTAGACTCATAAACATGTAACATTATTGGGCAATAACTATTTGGATGTTTATATTGGAAAATGTCACAACCATCATCATCTGACTTAGAGTTTGCAACCTCCTCTACTGTAGATAGTATCACTTTCTACTAATAATAGTTATTTTCTACATATCTCTTCTTTTTCTTGCCCTTGTCTTTACCTCTCCCTTGTTCTACTTTCTCCTTCATGATCTTAGGTTTTGTTTGAAATTTATGGTCTATGAACTTCTACATTTTATAAACCTTTATCAAAATTTCAATAATTGACTTTTAAATAGGCAATGTTTTTCTTTACATAATTTCATCCAATGATGCTTCTTATTTCATAGAGAAGAACCCCCTTTTTGTAGATAGAGGGGTTCCTATTATAATCCTCTATACTTTCTCTCTTCTTCACTTCCCCTTCCTTTTGTGCCACTTAATTAATAAGCCATTGATTTGGATGGACTTTTATTTCAGATAATCTACCTTGGTTGTAGAGCTTAAGTGTCTTTCTTATCTTATTTTGAAGTTCATCTATGATATGGTGTAGTTATCCCCTTTGAGAAAAGTCATAGCCTGAGCATTAATGAAGTAGAGAATACTACCTACCCAAGGCTATATCAAGGAACTTATGATTACCTTGTCTCCACCCTTGGATATTTTTTCTCAAGTTGGACACTAGGGAGCACATTTTATATTTGTCCTTAAGAAGCTTCAACATCATACTTCTCCTCTTGATGAATTCTAGTTCCCAAAACTAGTACCAACTTTCTACTTCTTTAATGAGTATTATTGAAAAGAGTTTTAGCTTTTGTCATTCATTTTCAATATTCTACAAGGCATAAGCATCACGGAAGGCTTGCAAATGATGTTGAGATTCACATTATAGCCTCCTTTAAACTTAGGAATATTGTTCATATCCAACTATTGGATTCAACTGTCCCCTTATGCTTGGTAGGGATGCATACCACCTTCCTAATGTTAATCATGATCCTTGTAGTAAGGAATGATTCTTCATAATCATCATGATCCCCAAGGTCCCTATCATTACCATGTCTCCTTTAGTGTTACCTGCTATGCCTTCATGCACATTTATGTTCAAGTTCCTGCTCATGTCTACCATCTCTTTTACCATCTTAGTGATGGTTCCATCATCTCCACCTGATCTACGATCATTGCCCCTTCTATCTTAGCCATGTTCACCCTTGTTAAATCTTGATGGTGAGGATGAAGATGATGAAGATGGAGAACTAGGAGAGTTATTTCATCTTACTTTCCTCTATTGACCTCTTTGATGTTCTTTTGGTTACCTATTAAAGGATCTTGGCCTTGAGTCCTCCCTTGTGTTTGGTTTTATTCTTCCCTTACCTTGGTTGCTTATTAAGGTTAAATGTAGCCATGGATAATTGATGTCATATTTGCTAAGAGGTGGAGAATTCTAACATTGAGATTAGCCAAATTGATAATTGGTATTCTCCTTTTTAGATTGTGATGTCAATTGAATAGTAGCTACTTTTTCCTTGGAAGCTTCATGGTGTGACTTCATGAAATGGTCCTTTCATATTTTGGCCTTGGTGGGCTGGTAAGGTTTGGGTATTTCAACAACCTATTTATAGTCTAGAGTTGCTACTTCAAATCTCACCTTCATCAACGTTGCCATGATCATTGACGGAACTAAGAAGTGAGATGGTAATACAATGTTGCCTTCCAAGTTCCTCCATTGTAATTGTTCATCTTAGTGAAGAATGAAAGTGTAATCTAGACAGTATGGGTCTAGATGCTAGTAGACCACTTTTTTTCCTAATTCTTAATGGCATTGACATGTTCCTTTGTTGAATCATCAGTAGATGGGGAATCCACCTTAGAGAAGAAGACATTTGCAATTGATAAGTGTGTCTTTGAATAAAATATTATTATTTTCAAATAATTGATTATTTTAAGTTGTAACGACGACCCTTGAATAATCTTAACTATCTAAAACACTAGCATGAGTCCTTGACAACAACTCTAATGNGAAAATAGTATTATTAAAATACTAAAATATTAAATATTAAATTTATAAACTATTTAATCTAAGAGCAAGAAATAAATTTAATTTAGCCTAAGCATGGAGTAACCATTTTCAACTTGTCATATACATCTTGAACATGCATCAATGTTGCTAGGTTACCAAGTGTTCACTGCTAGGCATACCAAGTGGTACACTAGTAAGATTACCAAACATTAATGCTTTTATGCTTGAAGTTGGTCATATTTATGCAATTTTATTAAGTAAGATAAAAGGTAAATTAATTAACTACGTACATAAAATTACGGAACATTTAAGGTAAATTATAATTAAGAAAATTATAAAGCTAAGCCAAGTGCTATAATGAAGGAAATGAATCTCAATTTTATTGTTGCCATAAAAATATGTCCAACTACATCATCACTCAAATAAAATTTTGTATAATGCACTTCATTCACATTGCGAGCACTCAACGACTATTACTAACTACTACGAAGAAAAATGAATAAAACTTTGCTAAGGAAATAACCAAATGATCCCATAAATGAGATGGGTATGTGCATTTATATAAGCATTTATTAAGCTTGCATCAATGTTGATGTGTTGAAAAAGTAAGGCATACATAGATGTTAATGTGCTAATGCTACTACGTTGACAAAATTTGCTAATTTGATGTTCATTAGTTGTAATTTCTTCAAGATATTTTATCATCATGTATAAATTTGTAAATGAATATATTCCTACATCAGCTTTCCTATGTAATCATCATATAGATGTTCTACCTCTGTGTATCTTCTATCATAATTGTATTGAAATAAAAAATTACCTTTTTTTACATTGTTAGTTTGCTACTACTCTTTAGACTATTGTAGCAACCAAAAACATCAGTGGTTGGAAACACCGAGAGGTCATTAGTCGGATAGTCCTAACCCCGGATCCGTTCGAGGGCCGTGCTGGATAAAAATGGAAACAAGGTGCCCTGAACGGTTTGGTCAATCAGACAAGGACTTAGTTGGTGTCTCTAAACCTTTTGCAAACGTTTGATTCAAAAATAATGCTTATAGCTTAAAATAATAATTTTTAAATGCGAGGAAATGAAAATGATGTAAAATGCAATAACAAGCAGGAAAACAAAGTAAACTGGAGTTAAGAAAATGCACAACTTCAAGATTATGGCTTTACTTTGTTTAGGTGGATATAATCAGTTGCACAACACTAGGAAGCACAGAGATCCCAAAAGTAACTAGGACATTTAAAAGCAAGCCAACAATGTGCTTGAACGCGAACTTAAGATTCAACAATGCAAAAATGCTACAAGGCTGACTAGATTAGCTGGAATAGAGGGGGTTTGTTTTGCCAACCGCTAACAGAATGTGCTAACTACTCAAGTTTTCCAACCTTTGAACCAACAAATTTTTTTCCAATAAGTGAAAATTTTGCCAACTGCTTAATTTTTCCAAGCTCTTTGATTTGCCAACTTGCCAACTTGCCAACTTGCCAACAAAAATGCCAACCTTTTTCCAATTTTCCAACAACTGCTTAAATTTTCCAACCCTTTGAGCGTTGCTCGTCGAGGTATTTATAGGGTCAAGAGGTTGCGAGAAACGAGGCTTGGATGACATGTGTCCTGGACCCATAAGATGTTGACGTGTTTGTGCTGCATGAACATGTAGAGCTGGTCATGAACCTGCCATGATGAAATTACGTTATCAAAATTGGAGATCTGTGTCAACGATTCAAACGAGTGAAGCGCATTGATGTAGCGTAGTTGCCTAGTACGCTGTGCTACGCTTTGGAGCATAGCATATTGGTGTGGTGTAGCAGCTTGCTACACTATGCAGCATAGCATAGCGTAACTACCAATTCGAGGAAGAAATTCATGTTGGAGCTAATTGCATGTGTTGGAAGCCTTTGAAGTATTTCAACTAGTTCTACATGTTTGCTACACTATGCTACGCTGCGTAGCATAGCATAGCGTAGCAGCTAGCCTTAACTATGATAATGCTGACAATTTACAACCTTTGTTCTTTGCAATGTGAAGCCTTTGAACTTGCTGATCCTATATTATGAGACGCTTTTTGTCATTCTTGCATCATTGCTACATTGTGCTACGCTATGCAGCATAGCATGGTGTAGCAGCCTACATAGCCTACTTTTTGCTAAATTCGCTGCTTTCTGGTAGAAGGAGCCTTGCTGAAGGACTTGGAGTCGAGCGAGGCAACTGGTTTTGAAGGCTGGAGGTGCTCACCGAGTGCAATTGGAATCACTAAGTAAGTTGGGCCTTTTTGTCTTGCTTTTGCTACGCTGTGCTACGCTGCGTAGCATAGCATACTGTAGCACTTTGTCTTACAACAGTTCACAGGTGATTGTGTGAACAACTGTCCTTCGAGGCTTGCTACGCTACATAGCGTAGTGTAGCATAGCAAACTTCTTTGACTAGAAAACTTGCCAAACTGTTTTGTGCATCCTGAGCACCATCAACAACCCTCAGCATGATTTCTAAGTGACTGTTAGGCGAGTGAATTGTCCAGGTTGGATAGTATGAACTCAGAGCATCCATTTCCTGCCAAATGATCATGAGGCAACACTTGTGGAAATGTTTGCCTCAGCCTCAAGACCTTGGTGAAGCAAGAATGCCTTAAAATTTTAGGGTGTTTCATTGGCCCCTCTTTGTCGACGTCTGTAGGATGGACCCAAGAGATGCCGACAAAGAATACAAAACACCATGAAAGATAAAACACCAACATCACTCTTTGGTGATCGGCAAGATGTCACTCAGCTATGCTTGAGACTGTTGCATTGGTCATGTAGGGAAGGGGGGAAAGGCTAAACGGGGGGAGGAGGCTTAGGAAAATGGTAAAGATGAAACTTAGCAAAATCCCTCGTTAGAGTGCTTGTGAGGGAGTTGTTTGCATGGTCATTTTTTCTTTTACTAACCTTCAACTTCTTGTCAGAATGCTAAGAGAGGGTGATTGCGAAATAGCTTATGTGCCATTTGTTTTAGGCACCTTTTTTTTGCGTGAGCTTTTCTCTTTTACACTTTTTCCTTTTACATTTGCAAACAGCCTTGTCATTGCAGGACAAGTGTTTCTTTCCCAAGATGAGTTGTGTTACATCCACATGGGAATTTAACCTGCCTACAGATGCTTCCCATGCAACGAACTATGTTACGCGCATCATGGACTTTGTGATTGAGCATATGGGCGGGCTTTACAGGTATCAGGAAATGTTTGTAAAAGAGGTGAACGAGTGGGTTGCGAGTGTAAGGAATGAGGTAAAGGAGGTAAAGGGGAAGGATAGGATGTACACTCCCAAGTAGCCAAGCTTGTCAAGACAAGCACCTTGGGACGATGTAGTGTCCTGCTGCCATGGCGAAGCACACCTCCGACCGGAATCCCTCCAGTACGCATCCTGCAAACACAACAAAAAGAAAAATAGGAGAAACAACCATGATGCAAAACAAAGGTAAAGGTCCTGCTTGCCGTGGATGCTGCTGGAGCTTTGGACATTCTTGCTGAGGCATGCGACATCCAAACTAGGGAGGCTGATAGTGGCCTTGGGAGCGTCAGTGTGGAGGAGCTGGCACTGAAGATGCTAGGAGTTGCTGTGAATGTAGATGCTCAGGAATCCCTGCCCAAGGCAAGCATTCTCGGTTCAGCTATGAGATGGGCTATCCAATAGCTAAACGTCTCTTGAGCTCAGGTGCTGGTAGGAGCTAGAGAATAGCAATACTATGGCTGGGCCACAATACTACTGGAACTCCAATAGCAGGTGTTGACCAGGGAAGCTATTGCTAGGGTGATGAGCTGTGACGGTAGTAGGTCCGAAGGGTCAGCAGGATGTCATACGACATCTCCAGAGGATTAGCAAGATGCCAAGAGTAGTGGCATTGCATATGTTCCAGAGGGTGTTATCTTGGCGTTGTGAACTGCATTCTAGAACTGCAATGTCCCATCCCGTGTTGGCACGGTGCACGCTTGCTTGCTTAATGAGTCATGATGCATGTAGGCGACATGCCGCTGAAACACCGTGAAAATTGCGAGTCAGCCTCAGGCGAAGATTCGCAATTCAGGCAAGGGCACATGTTGGAATTCCAGAAGGAAGAATAAGACAGAGCAACACCAAGAGGCGCGTAGCATCAAGTCTTCGACTTCCTGTGCAGATTCCTAATCTTTCTATGCTTTTTCTGTTTACGCTATATCGCGCGATGTAGCGTAATGGCGCTTAGCGTGATTCTGTTTAAACATAGTCTGGCATCAGAAGGCTAGTTACTTCGGCATAGGGAGAAGCTTGAGCAGCGTAATATGCGAATTTTCGTATATTTTGCTAAGTCTTTTGTTCAAGGCCAGGTTTATGCTCTATTATGCACGGCAGCATAATGAGCTCCAAAACAGTCAAAGGCAAAGTCTAAGAAAGTGCGATTGCTCATCATACGCTCATCACGCAACGTAGCGTATCACAGTGTATTGCGTCGCCAAGCTAGACATCGTTTACGCTTCATTATGCTCGGCTGCATAAGCGAGCGTAAAACAGCTTGAATCCATTGTTTCCATGTTATGTTACGCTCGTGCACGCAACGCAGCGTGAATGAGCGTAATATAACTCAAAGACAGTTGAAACATGCCTGACGTGTATCTATTCTTTACACACACAATACGCAAATAAGCGTATTGTGCGTAGTCATGAAATCTGACACAAAAATGGTCAAGCCAACAGTACCTAAAACATTCGGGACACACGTCATCAGGGTTGCGCCTTTTCCACAGGGCTTCACAGCCTATAAATACCTCAGTTGACAAAGATACAAGGGCTGGCAAATCAAAGAAGCAAAGGCATTTTTTTGAGGACTAGAGCACTTATCACTTTTGAGCAGAGATACAGAGAGCAGGGCTTTGGCAATTGTTGATAGCATCACCTTCCGACAGAAACAGAGCATAGTTCGCTTTGAGCACCGGTGACAGGAGTAATCGTTCTGCTGGGGAAGACTCTATTGGTCAGAAACAGTTGATCGGTAGACGTCAGAGCTTGACCTTCCTTGCATCTCGGCTTTAGCCCACGAGGTAGATCGGACTTATGTTTGGACAGTTTTCTTGTTGTTTTGTGCTTGCTTCACATCAAGTAATCGGGGTCTTCACAGTGTAATGTGGTATACAAAATATACATTTTTCAAGTCAAAGCGTAGATCTTGAAACTACGTGTTTCTCTTGTGCTAGCCTCCTCTTACCGCGTATAGCGTCATCATCGTTACAATTTGTCTACGTCGTTTTCCCCTCATTTTTCGATTCCTCGAATCAGATCGTTCCACGAGATATTCATCGGTTTACTGATTAGTAAGTCATTGCCTAATCGACAAGACCGTTTAGGGCACCGCGGATTCGTTTTTCCAGCATAGCCCTCGCACGGATCCGTGGTTAAAAATGTGTACGCGGGATTTTGTTTGGTATTTTCTAGCTGCCGACGTTTTCTGTCATTACAGTTTTCTGGCACTAGAAGGAGGGCCTCTTAGGTTCCGATCCGCATTTTTCGGGTAGCCCTGTTAGCGATCTATACCCAAAATCGTAAATGTAATACCTCTAGGGAAGCTTATAATAAATCGTGTGGTGTAGATCGGTCTCAGCAACGATTCCTTTGGAATCCTACAGGGTAGAAAGCCTATTTGTGATCTTATTGCCAACCATTTCTTAGATCCGATTACCAGTTATCATTAATCTCATCGCTCAATGGATTCCTTGTACACGACCACAACCGCCATGGCCTCTGCTGATTTGGGTGCCGCATCTATGAACCCTATTGCGGTCACAAGATCAGCTCTTGGTGCAGCAGGATCTCAAGGACCATTGCACCGATCATTGAGACTTCAGGGAAAAGAGCCCGTCTTCACAGTCATAACCCCTGAAGAATACAACTTCATATGTGTTAAGATCCAAGCGAAGCTGGCTCTCAGCCGAGCCGAAATCGAAGCGAAACAAAACTTTGAGGTGGTCCACAGAGGGGGCCATGATTTCAAACCAATAGCTTACAACATTATTCCCTTGACCGAACATCAACATGAACTCATTACACAGTTGGTCATGGCCAAGAGTCAGGCTGCACAGATTATGGTTGAACCCCAGAATGGGGAGGAGGAGGAGGACGAATTGGTAGCCCAATCGGAACATTCGTTCCATACTCTGAGCCCCCATACGTACGTAAATCCCCTGTTTCCTTTCCACGGAGAGGCCGCCTCTCTTAACACAGCCATCACAACGCAGATGCACATCCCTGCCCTTCTGCAGGCCACTGCGCAGCCGTCCAGGCTGCAAGTACAAGTACCCCATAATAACGTGGGGGCGGTTTTATCACCATGGGTACTTAGCATCCCAGTGGTGGTCCCGGCGACTGTTGCGCCCCATTTCATCCCTCAGATACAACCTCACAACATATCCGCAACGTGCCCGGCGCAGACCTTGTCGCTTCGCCCCCTCCAACTCAATAGATTACCACAGCCTTTCAACCACAAACTTACGCCCAACAGCCTGCCGCAGGTCAGTGGGCCAACCCGGGGGCGCAACATAACCAGTCTGTAGTGTATGGCGTGCAACCCCCGGTTGCACCCGCAACGCATGTTCCACAGGTGGTACTGCAGTATCCTCATCCTTATCTCGTGCAGCAGGCGGTGGCTAACCCCTCTGCGCAAACCAGCGGGTGGTGGTCTTCACAGGCTCGCCTGCCTGCTGCGATCCCCGCCCTACAAGCGGCCAGTCAACCTCTCTCGTCCTTTCCGTTCCCTAGCGCCGCCCTCCCAGTCCAACCTCCTATGCCTTCTGCACAGACACCTCCGTCAACAGGTCTGGACCAGGCCTTCCAGCTTATACAGACTCTCACCGAGGAGGTTCGACGCCTTAAAGCCGCTGGTTCTGATACTATTCAGATCATGGACTTTTACCAGGATGATCCGATTAGTCCAGCGGTCCCTATGCTATCATTGCCGCCAGGGATGTCTCTGCCTCATTTTACCAAGTATAATGGAGAGGGAGATCCCAATGCTCACTTGGTCACGTTTAGGTCTAAGTCCTTGTTGTTGCAACAGTGGCCACACACCATCATCCGAGTCTTTGTAATGTCCCTAACAGGGAAAGCTTTGGATTGGTATCAAGCCCTCCCGCGCTCTTCCATCTCAACCCTGGAAGAGCTGCTGACCCAATTTGTGACCCGCTTCAAATACAACTTGAAACCGGAAGTCACATTGGATCAGCTCATGGGGGTGAAACAAGACCCGCTCGAGCCCGTCCAAAGGTTTATACAGCGTTGGAATGCAACCTTGAATGAGATCCGCGAGCCGATCGCGGATTCACATCTACTTGCTATATTCAAGGGAGCAGTCAATGAATTTATTAAGTCAAAGTTGTATTATCTTTCCCCCAACTCTCTACACCAGGACTTCGCTCAAGTTAGAAGCATCCAAGATGCTGCGGAGGCCAGTAAAGGCCCAGCGTATGTCGCCTACAGGAACGCACATAACAAGAGCAAAGACAAAGGGAAAGCAGCAACAACGACAGTAGCTACAATGACTGAGAGTACAAAGACTAAGAACAAAAGGGCACCCACAGCGCCTCTTGAAACCACGGCTGGTGCCAGCACTAGTCAAGACACGGCGGCTCCTGAACCCCCCAGCCTAAGCCAAACTTTGAGCGTAAGGATCGCTCAAAGTACACGGCATTACCGATAAAGCATTCCAAACTGCTGAAACAACTGTTAGGGGCAGGGCACATTCAACCTAAGAAGGTGTCTGAGGAGGCTCTGAAGCGTCACAGACGTCATTGTGAACTGCTGAAGAACCCTTTTTTAGCCTTACCTAACGAACCACCAGTTCAGAGATTTTTCAGGCTGGACCGTTTCTGTGACTACCACCAACTGTGTGGTCACGATACGGATTACTGTTGGGTGTTGAAAGATGATATTCAACGTATGCTGGATGATGGTTTTCTCAAGTTAGACAGCAGCAACCTGACACGTCCAGAAAACCAAACATTGCACGTATATAAGGACTCGTTGAACACAAACGATGACCCTTATACAATCACTGTGGTGAGTACGGACAGTGAGGGGAGGGAACCGCCAAAACAGCCTTTTGTTTTGCGTGTCCCTGCCAGCTCACAAAGAGGGCCAACCACTTCATCGGTAGCCAGTGGGGTCCCGAGGCCGCCCTTCATTATACGAGCACCTTTCCGGATACACCCTCAGTCACGCAGCGATAGTCAAGCCGCGGCCTCGTCCGCGCCCATGCCCAAGGTGCACTTCATTATCAGGGCACCAAAACCACAGGCTGCTCATCTCACGCAGGGGTAGACCTCAAACCAAAAGCATCAACCATCACCTCCAAAATGAAAGCTAGAGGACACATCAGTTAGCGCAACGAAAGACCATTCTACGCTCGGCTTCCCTAAGCCTAGGCACCTGGCCTCTGTGCCTTCACCTGTACCTCAGGGGTAGGATAAAGGTGCAGAAACGCAACCGCCTTCTCTGGGCAAGAAAAAGAGCAGCCCTTTGACTAACACCGTTCCACCTCGAGAGATTCGTCTCTTGGGCCGAATGGAAGAAGACAAGGGGGAAAAACAACCTAGCTGGGAGAAGGACCTTCTCGACGCATTTACACAAGTTAAACAGGCTCTCAAACAAAAGAACATAATGCTGAGCCTTTACGACCTGCTTATGATGTCGCGAGAACACCGTGAGGCTATGGTTCGCATACTGACATCCATATCAGTGGATGAAAGCTTGCCAGCGAAGGAGGAAGCGATACATGCTGTCATGTTTCATTCTGAAGCTGAGCAACCTAGGCCTTCCTCGCTGACCTTCCACGACGGGTCTATCAAAGACGATCCTGAGAAAGGTCAGGTGGCAACTAAACCTATGTTTATCACTATCCGAGTTAGTCAATATTGGATCCGGAGAGTACACGTGGACGATGGCGCAGTTACCAACGTGATTCCCTATTCCATTGTGGACAGGTTGGGTCTGGTCGACCAGATCATGCACACAATGACGGCCTGCGTAAAATCATTCAACGGGACATGGGTTCAAGTTAAGGGGACGGTGCGTATTGAGTTTGTGGTGGGGGATTAATTCCCAACAGAGGCCACTTTCTTAGTCGTCGAGGAGATGCCAGGGTTCAACCTGATCTTGGGGAGGTCATGGTTAGCTCAGCTGAGGGTGGTTTCATTACCAATACACCAAGAAATACACCTGCCCTATGTCGGAGGGAAGGTTGTGATACGCGGTGACAAAATCACCCCCAGGACCGTCAATAACATTGAAGAAGAACGGGGTTCAAAGATAGAAACGACTGATGATCAAACCCATCTCCAAACCCCTCAACAAGCTGACAGCAATGATGACGGTCTAGCTTGGGCCAACCTGCCATTTTTGGATGGTAGCGTAGAGGAGTCAAACCATAAGTCTCCTCGCCCTTACGCGATGCTCAACATAAAGGTCATCAAGAGACAATTGCATATCAATTGTTGAACGATGGTCCTTGCGTACATTATCATGTCTTAGCGAGTTATCATGGTTCTTACTTAGCAATTTTATTTCATGCATTTTCACGTTACTTTTGTTTTCGGTTCTTACGCTTGTCATTTATCATCACACTGTTATCTTTTTCGTACGCATGATATTCACGTTTCCTGATCACTTTAGCATAATTACGCGAAATACTGTACCAGTATCATTTATGCTTGCTGTATTACGCTATGGCCCGCAACGGCCTTAAACTAGTTACACAGAATTGTATACTATGACTCTTTACGCTTGATTACGCAGTAGGCCCGCAACGGCCCTAAACTAGCCACTAGTTTACGCAGAATCATATGACGGCCCGCGATGGCCTTAAACTAGCCATCACATTCTATCGTCATAACTTAGGCAAAATCCTTAATAATTACGTTCACGCTGTAAAAGCATAAAAGCCAAAAAAAAAAACAAAATAATTGACATTTAAAACATCCAACGGGTCTTATAACGCATCTTCTCAGTCATTCATAAAACAATACTCCACTTCACCCTCAAATAAAACTATGCGTAAATTATAATTACGCATTTCCTCTTCTGCCACTGTCGCCGGTATCTCTCAAGTCCAGATCCAACCCTAATGGATCATCCTCCAATGGGCCGTCGTTTTTGGGAATGATTCTTTCACGAAAAATATCCTCTTCATGAGGTCCTCATTCCGGCGCCGGCTCCACGGGAGGATGCTCTTCATCGTTGTGTTTTTCTTCTTCTTCTGCCTCTTCTTCCATTTCTTCCTCTGCTTCTTCTGCTCCCTCTGCTGACTCCTCACCTGGCTCGTCTTCCCTATCCCCAGTTGGCACCTAAATACAGTAAGCACATTAGCTACACAAGACTTAACATCATAATTAAAAAAATGCAAACCAAGTCAAGCATAGACTTACTTGCGACGGCCCTGCTTCCGCAGCAAAGGGAAGCTTGTCCAGGCCAGCCCACAGGCGCTTCATAATCTCTTCCTCCATCAGATCTGGCCATACATCCTCTCCCAAGGCAGCTCCGGCCTTCACTTTCCCTTTCTCCACGCTGCTCCAGCGGGGTGGGTCCAGGAAGAAAGTAGGGATTGTAGCTTGACCCCCAGGGAGAGTCATCGTCCTTTTCGGGGACGCACTTATAGTCACCTGCTCTTCGAACTTCTTGAAGGCTTCGGAAGCTCCAATGACGTCCAGGAAGACTTCCAAGGATTGGGCCCTGACGACAGAATCGTGGTAGAGTTTCTGATAAGCGATGCTTTCTCGCTTATACAAGTGCTTGTGATCCTTCTCCTTCTGCCCCCATTCTTGCACGCTTGCACAATAGTCCCTTCAATCCTGGCTTTTCTGAGCTAGGAGCTCTATCTGCATCCGCTACTCTACTAACACCCGACTGGTCTATACACTATTTTTTATGGCGGTCTAATAACGGGAATAATCGACAACAGCAGTACGCCAGTCTTCATCCCCTATTGCTCGCGCCTGTAGGAAGTTGCACAGTGATCTTAAGTCTCCGACCTCTTTGGTCAGAGACTCAACCCTCTGCTCTGACCTCTGCAGCCTTTTCCATAGATTTTCATTTACGCCCCTACTTTCCCATAAGGAGCGTGTCGAGCGTAACGCACATTTACGCATTTTCTCATAAATGTGACGTGGCACGGCTGCTTCATCGGATGGTGGCTCCACTGTGTCCAAATCAATGGGCTCCATGGGATCCCATCGGAGGCGAGCTCCTAACAGAAACAATCATCAATGTTGGTGACACATTACCACTATATAATATCACAAACTAACTACAACCATAACGTACCAGCTCCAGGTTCGACGCGCTCCAGGCGCTCGATCATGTCACTGACAACGCCTTCCATGAAGGCAAATTTGTGAGGGAAGTCTCTCCATGCTCTGCTTTCAGTGACAGACGTGGATACATCCTCTTCTCCTGTAGCTTAATCCAGTTAGAAACTTCATCTATTTACAGAATCCTACAAACACGTTAACACACCCATTACCTCTACCGGTGACAGTGGCAACTTCGCCAACATCTTCCGCCTCCTTTTCCTCTTTACACACTTGAGTCTGTGCGTCACTGGTTCCAGTAGCTGGGGCCTCCTCACGCACCAGAGCCTGTGCACGGCTCGCGCTAACAGCTGGGGCCTCTTCTTCCAAAATTGAGGCCCCCTCCCTACGACTTAGTATTACTGCCCCTGTCTCAGGGGTCAGTTCTTCTGTAATTTTTACTGGTCATGTTACAACACCTTAGTATATCATTCCAAAACATCTAAACAAGCATTGCGTAATACAATTCCTTCACGCTTACCAGGCAGAGGCTTACTCCACTGAACTTTGACCACCACAGTTCGGCCTGCGTCACTCCCAGGGGCCTCGGCTATACAGAGCCTTTTACGCCGAGCTGCAGGTTCTACAATTTCTTCCGCCAGGCGTTTCCCTCGCGAGGCATCGCCGATGTAAGTAGGCATTATCCCACCTACGCTGTCGAGGCCTCGCACTTGGGGTGCCGCCAAACCCTTGGTCATTATAGACAGTGACTCCCCGATCCCTTCCGGCGGATCCTGCCCATGGGTAGTGCTAAGGATGTGGGAAATCCAAGGTCTGGACAGCTGGTCTCGGTCTTGCTGCACCCAGACCCCATTCCTTTGGATGACCAGAAACTCAGCAAACCGCCAGAGGCAAGCTATGAAGAAGGCGTAATGCACATTGAAACGGGACTCAAGCTTCTTGCGAAGCTTGATCATCTCATTGCGTAGTCCCTTGCCAAAATAGCTTGCCCAATTGAATTGGGTCCCCTCCTCCAGAACCTCTCGCATAATATGGGTCTGTTCTACAGAAAAGAACTTCCCTTGCGAGAGAGTTTTGGGGAAAGTCCGGGCCTGGAAAAGGGGATGAAGTGTCTTGGCAACGCCCATCTGGAATCTTTCGCAAGGAAACCCTTTAGTTTCCTTCAGGACCCTTACCCACTCCTTCAGCCAATCCTGGAAGTCAAGGCTCCTCTTCGCCTTCTCACTTACGGGAAGGCCGTCCGAGGGAATGCCAAATAGGTCCGCGAAGAGCCGAGCATCAATGTTAAAGCTTACGCGTACGTTATGTACGCGCGTGCAAAAACGCTCTGCCTTTTCGTTGAAGGAGTTGACTAAAGTTAGCATTTCACTGGCGGGGACATCAGGAGTTGCAGCTAAAAATAGATGCATTAGCCCTACTGCTCGGATCTTGGTGGTCACCGCGACTAGGGCCGCTGAGTGGTTGAGCCAGCACTGTGCGTCCTTGATGTCGCCGTAGCGGAAGAGGACGGTGCTCGCCTCGCGTCCGAAAATCGTAAGGGTAATCTCCCGGGATTCCCTGACTGAAAAGCATAAGACACAAGTCAAACTAAAATACTATTACGCAACGCTCACAATTTACAGCTATATTACGCAATAATCGACCATACAACAGCCTTACTAGGTCCAAATGGCAGGGGAAATGGCAGAAGGTTCCTCTACACGTCCTCAACGGTAAGGGGCAGATCTAAGGTCCAGTCATCGTGCAGCCACCTGAGTCTTTGGCAATTCTCACAAGCCCTAGCATAGTGGCTGGGTAACTCACGCATGTTAAAGCCAATCTGCCCTATAACACCAGCGCGCACGTTGCTAGTGGAGGTAAATGCCATTATTGCCGTTTCGGCCCATGATAACGCATCTCCATTTCCGACTAACTTGTTGTCATGAATAAAAAACCTGTACCATACAACATAGGCTTATCTTACATTTTGCACATAGGCTTCTCTTATATTTTAACACCGATAACAGACATATAACAACACTAAAAAATAGATAGTTAATAAAACTCGCTTACCCGCCTGCGTAATACACCGTGCCTTGTGGGTTCTGGAAATAGGTCGAGACATGGCGAGCCACGAACAACGTGTTATATGCATGATAACAACTGAACTGAGCCATTTCCCAAATCCATTTTAAGCTCCTTAGGCCTCGCGTGCTAGGTTCTCAGTCCTCGGGACGGCCCGTATCGATGGCCCCGTCTGTCAAGAAGGCCAGAATCCCTTACGCAGAACCCGCCAGCAGGTGCTCTAAAAGGGCACCGGCGATGTCGCCAGACAAATCAGACCACACAATAGCACTGTAGTTGCGCAGCAAGAACTGCAGAAACCCCAGCGCACCCCGTCGAAACCATATGGCCTTCCCTTGCAACCGCGTTTGCAGGGGAGGGACATTAGGGACGATGGGGTTTATACAACACAAAACCCCGACAATATCCAAGACAATCAGAATGGGCTTTAGCGTAACGCTGTATAGAAAAACCAATACATACATTAACACCTACATTTACATTTGCATGACTAATACAGAAAACTTATAAACTACACCTAGTTATCCAGGCCGAAATCGCCCAAACCCTTGCAATAACGCAAGGTTCATCCCTGACAACGGCGGTAGACGCAACCTCATCAAACCCTCGCATTAACCCGAGGTCCATAATTTGAAATCCACATTCACACAAAAGATACCACGAAAAGTAGACATTGAAACAAACATAAACATGTAAGGAATGACCTACCGGTTCAAAGGCGTAGGGTCACGAACATCGACCAGCGCCTGCGAAACGCGATCCAGATTTTCTTGCACTTCATTGATTTTGGCCAGTTTTGCGTTCTTCCTCTTGATTTTTGGAGCCATTGTAACAGCTTTAGAAGTTTTCACAGTTTAACACTTGCAAATCTTCACAAAATCACACGCTCTAATCATCTGCTCTTCTTGCTCTCGCTCAGCAACAATTATGAATTCGAATTCGCAACAGCCAGTAGCCTGTCCTTATCAAAAACTACTTACTTATATGCGAGGATCACCGACTTGATATCCGATTTAAGCAGGACTTTCCTAAAACAGAACCCGAAAATCAAGATATTAATGCGGATGATATCGCACGCGCCACTGTCCGAAATGACGTTAAACTACCACATCTTATTGCCTCGTAATCGGGTAGCATTGATTACAACTTATTTACAATATTCAAAATTCAGTTAGCCTTCCACGTTCGATGACATCACGTCACCTTTCTTCTAATCATTTACGCACTTTGCGATTTTGCAGGACTGACGGCAAATGGACGCAACATTTTCAACACCTCTAACTTTGATGGGCCCATACGGGAAAGTAGTTAGGCAATTCGACTCCACGCTAGTAGATGTTAACCCCCCTTTAGAAGACGTAACCATAGCCGCGTCGAAGACGTACACAGAATGGCCAGAACAGTCGACGCGTATGCTAGACCTGGAGGCTGCGGACATAACCGAAGACCCCCTCAGTGAGGTTTCTATCGTTACGCATAAGGGTGAAGCCAAAATGCTTAAGATCATCTCTTTACTAGACCAAAACACGCATGATGCTATAAAATAGGTCCTGCAAGACAACATCACAGTCTTTGCATGGTCATACGAGGATATGCCTGGACTAGACCCCAGGCTAATCCAGCATAACATCATCTTAGATCCACAGATTAAAGCAGTTAGGCAAAAGGCATGCAAAATCAACCTAGAGATCGCGCTAGCCGTGCGTGATGAAATCACTAAACTGTATCAGGCTGGTTTCATCCGTGCAGTCGATTACTCGGACTGGGTATCTAACATTGTAGTCGTCCCAAAGAAGACCGGAAGCATACGCATCTGCATAGACTTCTAGGATTTGAATAAGGCCACAATCAAGGATAACTTCCCACTTCCAAGTATCGATCAACTAGTCGATACGATAGCTGGGCATGCGCTTCTATCCTTTATGGATGGTTTTTCAGGCTATAATCAGATTCGAATCAACCTAGAACATCAATTGACCACGACATTCATGATGCCCTAGGGCACCTTTTACTACACCATGATGCCTTTTGGTCTAAAGAACGCCGGAGCAACGTATCAGCGAGCCATGACATACATCTTCAGCGATTACCTCCTAGGAAGACTGAATGATTACGTAGACTATATATCTATTAAGTCTTTAAAGTCTAAGGATCATTCAGGAGACCTGGAGTTAGTCCTTAAAAGATGTGCTAAATAGGAGCTCCGGCTTAACCCAAAGAAGTGCGTATTCGGAGTCAAAATCGGACGCATGCTGGGGTTTGTGGTGTCGGAAGCTGGCATACAAGTTGACCCTGATAAGGTCAAAGCCATTGTTGAGATAACACCTCCCACAGACCTCAAGCAATTACGCGGGTTACAGGGTCGATTACAGTTTATACGCCGGTTCATTTCGAGGTTAACCGACAAGCTACACCCTATGCAACACTTGCGGAAAAAGGGAGTTAATTTCGAATGGACTGACGATTGCCAGCATGCGTTTGACAACTTAAAACAAGAATTGCAAAATTTACCGACGGTTTTCCCACCACAAAGGGACTTACCATTTTACATTTACCTCGCAACTTCGGACGTAGCGTTAGCTGCATTACTTTGTCAAAGGAGGGATGATGGGTCGGAAGTGCCCATCTACTACTTGAGTCATGCTCTATGTGCGTACAAAACGAGGTACAACGACGTCGAGCGTAATTTCCTAGCATTAGTTTTTATGCTTAAAAAGTGTAGCCATTATCTTTTCCGTAGCAAGGTCAACATCATCTGTAAAAATAACATTCTTAGGGCCATTACGCACAACCTATACGAGAGTAGTAAAATAGCTCGCTAGAAGGCTATCACAGCAGAATTTGATCTGCACTATGTTGGTCAATCATCTACGAAAGGCCAAGCGATAGCTGACCAGTTAGTAACGTCACCAATTAACAATCAAGTGACCATAGAACTAGACTTCCCTAATGAACATGTACATAGTTTAAGCCCTGTCTTGACAGGCCCCAAAGCAACGTTGTATTTCGACGGAGCTACAACCGCTAGAGGTGGCAGTGCTACCACTGTTATTACGCTATTGCCTGAGGATGTGCGTCTCCACGCTTATCGCTTAACCTTCCCCTGTACGAACAATGTGGTAGAGTACGAGAGGCTCCTCAGAGGATTACTAACTGCGAGTCAACTCGATGTTCGACACCTGGCGATTAGGGGCGATTCGATGCTTGTCATAAATCAGATCATAGGAGTCTACGCCTGTAAGGCTGTACATTTGCAGCCCTACTGTGATAAGGCTAAAGATCTTCTGAGACGATTTGCGACCATCGATGTCCAACACGTGCCACACATGGATAACACACTGGCCGACGCACTGGCAACACTGGCTCTAAACGTGCCTTCACATCTCTTTGACACCTGTCCTACATTGATAACAGACTGCGCAGATCCTATCATTCAGATGGTGCAAATCTCTTCTCTTCTAGAGGAAAGCACACCTGAATGGTACGACGACATTAAAACTTACCTTTTACAGGGTGAGCTACCGTCTGCATTGACACGCGCACAGAAGGATGCGATACGCAAGCAGGCTAGGCAATACGTCATCATCGGAGACAACACTCTTTGTAGACGCTCCTTTGATGGCGTGCTGCTTACTTGTATTGACAAAAACCAAGCGTAGCATATAGTCGGCGAAGTTCACGAGGGGCTGTGCGGCAGCCACGTAGCACCACGGGCTATGGTCCTAAAAATCCGTCGCTTAGGATACTACTGGGCACGCATGTAAAAAGATTGCCTGACGAAGGTTATAGCCTGTGACACATGTTAGCGTCACGCGAATCTTATACATGTGTCACCTACATAATTACACACGACGCAGATAACATGGCCATTTCAACGATGGGGACTAGACATTATAGGCCCCATCACGCCAAAATCTTCCGCAGGTCATAGCTTCATCATTACTGCTATTGAGTATTTTACGAAGTGGGTAGAGGCTGTTCCCCTGTGAAAGATCACATCTCAGCAGATTTGCCATTTTATCCTGGACAATATAATAACCAGATTTGGTCTCCCGATGACTATCGTGATCGACAATGGGCCACACTTTAGTAGCACGTAAACCAAATCCTTCTGTGATAACCTGGGCATTAGAAAATCTTTTTCCTGCCCCTATTACCCGCAAGCGAATGGTCAAGCTGAAGCAACGAACAAAGTGATCATCAATCTGCTCAAGAAAATGCTCGACGGCAACAAAAGGCGGTGGCACGAATAGATCCTCTATGTGCTATGGGCGTATCGTACTACGTGTAGGACGGCTACAAGTAGCACGCCCTATAGCCTAGTTTATGGGTCTGAAGCAGTGCTGCCTCTTGAGTTGCAAATTCCTTCTCTGAGAATGGTCCTCTCCACGGTTATAAATGAGGCTCAACACACCGAGTTTCGAATCGCAGATCTGGATTCCGTAGAAGAGAAGCGGATACAGGCTCTTGACACGATTGAAAGGTATCAAGACAAACAGAGACAGAAACATCGTCACAACCTTCAAAAACGCCCGATCAATAAAGGAGATCTAGTTCTCAAGGCTGTGCATGAACTAGTAGGCAAGTTCTCTGCAAACTGGGAAGGCCCTTTCTTGGTGGTTGACGTGTACAACAACGGAGCATTCAAGTTAGCAGACGTCAACGACAATGAATTACCAAATCTTGTAAATCATGTGTATTTGAAGCGGTATTACATTTAGCAGCATCTACGGTGTCAACAACAGGTATGGCAATACTCGTCCGCCACGACGCTAAACTGGCACTGATCGTCCGCTATGACGTTAAACTAGCAACCATCGTCCGCTATGACGTTAAACTGGCAACCATCGTCCGCCACGATGCTAAACTAGCACTGATCGTCCGCTATGACGTTAAACTAGCAACCATCGTCTGCTATGACGTTAAACTGGCAACCATCGTCCGCTACGACGTAAAACTGGCGTTCCTTGCACACGTCTGCCATGATGCTAAACTGGCACTGATCGTCCGCTACGACGTTAAACTAGCAAGTTGTAACCATCCGCTATGACGTAAAACTGGCAATGTTGTACAGGTCCGCCAAAACGAAAAACTGGCATCTTTTGCACGCGTCCGCCACGAAGCTAAACTAGCACAGGTAAGTAGTCATCTGTTGAGACGTAAAACCAGCACAGATCTGTCCCTGGGTCATGACACGAAACTGACATCCACAGCACGGTCTGCTGAGACCATAAATCAGAAATACCACCGTCCGCTACGACGTAAAACTAGCACTTCTCAGTCCGCCCAGACTTTAAACTGGGACCATGGTCTGTTGAGACTTAAAACCAGCAATGACAGTCTACTAGGACTTAAAACTGGAACTTACAGACTGCTGCCATGTAAATCAAGCGAGCGTGATCATCTCTGCACGGTTGCACGACAAACGAGGTGGGATTCTGGGACAGTCCTAGCGTCGCCACCCCACCGGCATCCTACTGATTCCTCAGATGAGCTGAGGGGCATCTTACTAATCCCTAGGAGATGTCGTCGCTGCGCCCACTACAGCGGTGGTACTTCTGAGAGTTTAGTCTCGCCAGCCAGAGCCCCGACGAAATCCTCGTTGACAACGACCTCGGGGACCCATGCCGATCATCGCTATTGAACGCCGGCTTCGCAAATTCATCTAGCTGGTTCCTTGCCTAACCAGTTAGGTGCACTGTGTCTAATGCCTTTTGACGAAGATATGCTGGGCCAATCGTCAGGATTGGCGGCTCCGCCCTCATGCCCCAGCTCCTTCTTCACGGCCCAATCGCTCTATCTCGCATCACACGGCGCT